>VZTJ01006620.1:1823544-1841290 GCA_013397795.1 Orthonyx spaldingii
GCCTGCAAAAGAGAGGCCGCCGCGGGTCAGGGCAGATGTCCCTCTCCCTCCGCCCTAGCCCGGGGTGCGCAGAGCCGCGGAACCCCCACCCCCCGCATCCCTCTCTCCCTCAGTTCTGCAGGTACCGTCACAGCATCCCAAATCCAGGAAAAACTTTTCACACCCACCGACCCCCGTCCCGTCCCTCCCCGGCGTAACCTGCGGGAAGGTGCGGGGCGGCGCCCGGAGCAAGTGCGGCCTCGGGGCTGGGCTCCTCGGAGCGGCTGCCCGCAGCGGGGACCAGCCTCCTCCGAAAGCTGGAGGGGAATGGAAATGTGCAACATTCCTGGGGCTTCGTTAGCATCAGATTTCCCAAGCGCCTCCCTTTAACTCCTTCGCTCCTCCAGCCCCTGCCCGCTGCCCGGGGCGGCGGTGGGACGGAGGCGGGGGCTGCCCCGCGGCTCCCGCCGGCTCCGGCTCTCCCGCCGGCGTTTCTTGGCGATGTTATCCCACGGCGTCCAGCCAGGGATATGTACATGTCTTAAAAGGTTGCTTTCATTCCGAGTGTTTTCACTGCGCCTCAGAAAAAAAAAAAAACAAAACAAAACAAACAAAACAAACAAACAAACAAACAAACAAACAAAAAACAAAAAAAAAACCCCAAACAAACAACAAAAAAAAACCCAAACACCAAGAAAAGGGGGGAAAAAACCAAAAAGCAAACAAGCAAAAAAAAATCAGGAAAAAACCCAGCACCACCAAACCCCTAACCTCAAAAAGTCAAACAACCAAAACCCCAAAATCAACAGGAATAAAGTACACGCGCGACGCAGTTTCCAATAAAGAAAATTTCACGCGGCTGAAAAAGTTATGGGTAGTTTGGCATTCTTGCTTCCCACTTCGATCGTTCGGAACCTCTATCAAAGATAACCACGACCGCAGCTGCCGTCTTCTCTGAGGCTACCGAGGGCCGCAGCAGAACCGAAGCGAAGGACGATTTTGAAGGGATCAGCCATCCGGCTGTGGCCATGTATATTTGCTTTCTGATAAAGCAGCTTCCCCGGACCCTTCCGGCAGCGCTCACACCGAGGTGTGAGGAGCAGAATACCTTTCAAGTGCTCCGAGGCGTGAATAACTCCCCGCAGCAGGAGCCACCTCCCTTATCTAATCTCTTCCACATGCTACCACGGGAAAGCGACACCGAGTATGTGCCCAGTTCAGCACTAACTGCGATGCCGTTTTGGAAGTTGCCCAGCACAGACACAATAGCTACGGAAAGAAGAACAATTACAGAAAATATTATTTATTGGATCATTAGCTTCAGCTTCCTTCTATCCGCGGACTCACACACATGTAAAACCGCTTCATAGTATCTTTGCAGTGCTCTCACACAGTCCCTTTGCTATCACTTATACAGAAAAGAGAGGAAACAGCATTGTTTTGTTGGTTGATTTGTTTCAGGGTTTTTTCCCTACAAATACTATCTGAAACTTGTTGGGAATCTCCATTCTTTTTTTTTTTTTTTTTTTTTTTCTTTTTTATTTCAGGTTGATTCATCTACTGTTTCCCTTGCTACTGGAAAAGCATACCAAATGCATCACTTGCAAACTGGCTTGCCATTTTTTGACTAAGCATTACTTCTTTTGAAAACACTGGCTTGTCAAAACTGAAATGCCCTGTGCAGCAGCAGCAGCAGCAAAGGCTCCAACACACAGGGGTTGTAGCCCCTGCTGAATTCTGCAGGGCTGGTGACCTGCCAGGTTGTAGAACACATGCCTGGCACAGGGATACCTGTCAGCTCTGCCAGACCAGATCCTACATGAAATGCCCAGCACTTCCTAGACTCTTCGCCTTGACCTTCAACTGAAGTAGAATTCCAGGGTCAACTGCTCCTGAGAGATCCTGTGTTTTCCTATGGCTTCCAGGAGCTCTACAAAAAGCCATAGAATAAATGGAGATAAACCTCCACAGTTTGTCACTCCAGGGAATCCACAGCCCAGCTGTGGTGCAATGGAGCTCTGCATGAGCTAATTTTTTTCTTCTGAATGAATACCTGTGTATTTTATCTAGTACCTTGATAGGTTTTGCAGCCAATACATTGCTACCACAGCTGTATTATTTTGGGGATCTGTGCCAGTGCATATAAAGCTACTTAAGATACAACTAGTCTTTTGATCATCTTCAGAAATGCCCTAAAAAAGGCTATAGAGTTGGGGATGATTCCCAGAGTAGCTACACCTTCAGGCTAATAATTCAAGAAATGACAGGAGACATGATGTTCTCAGACACCACACAAATCAAGAACAACTCTCCTGAATCTGAGCTCTTTATGTAGTAATAGGAAAAATAAGAATAGAACTTGCCTTCAAATCTGGATCTTAATAATAATTTTTTTCAGGGAAAAAAAAAGCTTTTAGATAGGCAAATATCATATCAGTAATAGTGCCAACAAGAGTATTGATTCACATATTTGGCTTTGGAAGTGTCTATAACACAGAATGCAGGAGTCAGAAATGCTGCCACCAGTTTGACAAGTAGCATAAACACATGTATGCCATCCCTTATGACTGAAAAGCTGTGCATCAATTAAATGGAGGGGGTGATATGTGTAAAAAAGTATGTTCTGCTGATGTCTAGTACAGGGTGTATCAGCTATCTGACGCTGTTTCTAGGTACCGTCTACTGGTGCGTAGGTACCAGAATCACCCAGCAAACCTGCTGAACATCCAAACTGAAGTCAGTGACTCGTTTGTAAATACACATAAAGCAGTACCTGTCGTACTCTTGCTTTCCTTCCCTGCATGGGCACTGTGAAAGCAGGGAGACTCCCTGCTTCACATATTTGAAAGATGGTTTGGTGCAACACACTTCTTTTTCATGGCATTTTTCAGATTGGCTGTGTCTGCTGGCACAAAAGGAGTGGCTCAGATCCAAGAAGTAAGGGGCTCCTATGTCTACACTATGCGCAGTTTGGGGAAGGTTCTTCAGACCCAGCAATGATTAAAATTCATACAGAACTGGTCTGTACACCTGTGTTCCCAGTCAGGTGCTGGTACCTGTTTGGTGTCTGTCCAGAAAAGAGCATATCCTGTTAGATTCCCCTAAAAGCCACCCTCTCTGCAAGTGCCAAAACTGAATGTGATAGGTGAGGAAGACTGAGGTAATTGCTGCAAAACAGCCCTGCTGCTCTGAACCAGCACACAAACCCAGAAAGAACCCAAAACCGATTTACTTAACCCCATCTTCAAGTAGACGCAGCAGCTCTATCGCTCCCCGTGCAGCGGGAGGTGGTCTTTGCCCGTCTCGAAATCCATCTCACCGAGGCCAGCGAGGCCCTTGGCGGAGCATCCGCATCCCCCGCGGGCCTGCGGAGCCGCCCGGGGGCGGAGGGGCGGCAGTCGGCAGAGGGCAGCAGGGCCCCGCGCCTGCCGGCGGACACGGCCCGGACCGGCCCCGGCCCCGGCCCCGGCTCCGGCCCCGGCCCCGGCCCTGTCCCCATCCCGGCCTGGCCGCTCCCCGTGCCGAGCTCGGAGCCCGGCTGGCTCGCACTCCCCGCCGCTCCCGCTCGGGTTCGCTCCCCGCGGCGCTGCTCCGGCGCTTCTCGAGGCCGTGCGGCGGCACCGGGCGCGGAGGGGAGGCGCCGGGAGAACGCACCGCATCCTTCAAGGCCATTAGCTTTGACCAAACCTCGGTGGCACGTTTTCTCTGCTTGTTTCTTTGTTGAGGCAGCTGGATGAAGTAAAATGTTCTTTCTTGTGTGCTCTCTGCATGAGACAGTATTTTGGAAAAAGTCCGGACAACCTGCAGTAAGCATTTTCAAATAGCGTTTGGAGTTGGGTGATATTTTGCAATATGGATGACAAAAACCATCCAAAGCAGTCATACATAACACAATTGTTCAATATGATTTATTTTTCTTAAATTTCTAGTTTAACCATGCAGCAGTTTTGGAAAAAATCCTTGCCAGGTACCTAAATCTAAGCCCCACATTATTTTTCCCCCTTTCACAATCTTTTACAATAGCAATGGTCAACAATGATTTGATCCTGCAGGCCTTGCAGACATGCTTAACTGAGCAACCGGAATTAATACTACATCCAGCAGCACTGCTTACAGTGCATACCTTTCCAGATACACATTTTTCTTTAATCAAAACCCGAACCAGAACAAAGTATTTTTGTCTGATTGTTTTCAATTATTTATTTTTTACAAGACTTTGTTTTTTAGGCTAAAATTCCAAGTATTACTGTCATTTTTAGTAAATGTTGGTTTCCAAAGAAGATTGATAGTTAAATAAATACTTCATGAACCAGATGAAAAACATGGGAGTAGTTTTGAGTTTTTCCATTAAAGCTAATGGGATTTTTGCACAAATATTAGCTAAGAAAGAAAAAGAAACTAAGGAGAAACAAATCCTGCCAGAACATATCTAACTCACTATCAGGCAGCATTTGAAACATTCTGATTTTGCTCAATGCCGTGTATCCTTCACTGTTTTTCAAAGCATTACCAAATTTAAATCCCAAGGTGTTTTCACTGTTTTCAAGTTTGGAAATGATCTGTTATGCAGACAATTTTAGGGAATCACCTGAAATAATTTTTGTGTAAGTTCATAAAAAAAAAGGCAGATCAAATTAGTCTGGTAGTACAAGTTTAGTCTTTTGTGACTTCTACAGTAAAAATAGTACAAAGACAGGAAATACAAATGGTTTTTTCCAGTTGCTGAGAGAAAACTAGATCCTTTTCACAATGTAGTTGTTAATTGTACTAAGACTGAGCAGGAGAATGCACACACCACAGCTTGAAACTAATAGCATTTCATTGTTTCCGCAGCCCAGTGCAGCTTCTCTGCAAAAGGGTCCGCTGCCTCATATCAGTGTGCTAATGTGGTCTGCACTGGCTCACAGGGCTGCACACAGCTCTGCAGACCTGCTCTGCATGGCAACTGTTTCCTCCAAGGGAGCTCTGTCTGCCCTGTGGATAAGTCTTCAGGCTCTCAGACTTTACATAATCTAGGATTTTACAGCTGGAGTGTACTAGAAATAGTTTGAATTGGTCAGGGCTCAGACTTTGCAAGATTTTTCTGAGAAATCTTACCAATTTGAAATCTTAATTTGTCCCAATTTAGAATGAAAACTGTTAAAACTTTTCCTAGGAAATAGACATTCCACTAACACTGTCATTTGAGAAACAAAGATCCACAGCATTTCCAAAAGGCAACAATTTCTTCCAAGAGCAGTGGAGCCTCGAATACCAGAAGGTCCTTGTATTCCTGGATCCCTGAGACAAGGAAGAGGCCATCACACAGGAATAGATCTGACTGAATGGAAAACTGGCAGCTGACCCGCCTTGCAGAGGACTATCAAAAGTTATCTGTATTCCATTAGAAGGCTCACTGAGATAAGCTTTCATGAAATGTTTCACTCTCAATGAACCAGCAACTTCTGACAGAAAACATGCCAGCAGAATGGTGTTTCCAAGAGATACAATCATAGCTGGATGACACAATGATAAAAACATCTCAGACTTGGCTAGACTAGCTGATCAGCATTAGTTTGGTGCTGCAAGTCTCAGCCTCCTGAAGTAATAATAATCTCTGAGTCACCTTCAGCTCCCCTAATTGCTTCAGTAATGCCACAGGAGCACTAGAAGCACAGCACAGAATCCTTGTTAATGGTTTCGTACTTGGTTAGAGATAATCTCTTGGACAGACATTTTTGCATTCTACTTTGAAGGCTTGTAGTTAAACACAGATCACCAGGCTGCCCAGAAATTCTCCTGATCAAAGCACCCTAACAAAGGAATCTTGTCTTTCCCCTTATGGTTCCTATATCATGGGAATGGGAAAAGCACGCAAATGAAGAGGGAAAATTTCTCTTGAGCAGCTCTAGAGCTAAGTTTTGGAAGACCTTTTTGTGTTCTCAAGCTTTCATACAGAAGATCTGCTAAGAGCAGGTGTGCTTGAGGTACATCACGCCAGTGCACATTCGGGCTACCAAAAACTGTGGAGCAGAGTCCCCAGCTGGACATAAATAATGTGTTTTAAATCAATGTCAGCAAGTGGAAGAGATATCTAACTTAACCATTTTAACTGCTCTATTTCCTTCCATATACTGTTTCTAATGGCCAGAGGACAACCTCAAATCTAACTTGTTGTTTCTCTTTTTCATTACAGGAGTAGCAGAAACTGTCATTTACTAGAGACACTCTCTCAGATTTTCCCATTATAAAATCTGGTTTGAGTTTTTTTATACTTTTGCCAGTTTTTAACTGTTTGGATCAATACACACTAAGGTGTTTACAAAGAATGTGATAGAAATTCATTTAAATCAGCAGCCTTAATTCTGGCATTTCCCAAGTCATGAAAGTTTTATTTTACAGCCTTAATAAAAGCTTTGGTTTTGTACATGCTTTTATGTTAAATATTTGGAATAAAATAAATCATGGGCAGGTTACCACCTATCAAAACTCCATGGCCCCTGCAAAAGTAAACATATGTAAGTATGGTATAGGTTGGACTGAAATGTACCAGCTACTCTTGGAACATCAAAGAGCCTGAAGGGAAAAGAGATGGTGGTTAAAGAAAATATTTTTAAAAGCTAATACGAGTGAAAAGCGAGGAAAATATCCTGGATTCACTAGAGTGAATGGTAAAGCACTCACAGCTATAAATGGTGTCAGAATTTCATGCAGAAAAACAAAGCAGAAAAAAAACCCCCAAACCCTAGAAAATCTGGAACTGTCTGGGTGCAAGGCTGGATTCATTAACTTTGAAAGTCTTCAAATCAGAAAATGACATTTTCCTAACCTGTATGTGTAGAGGTTTAGTACAGACTGTATGTGTAGAGGGTTTTGACTTACGTTATAAAGAACAACACACTAAGAAATCTAACATTCACTTCCAGAACTTCTGTACCAGGACTTGTCAATATGGAAGTAAGACAAGACGATCCTGTTTATATTTTACTTTAGTTGACAGATTCTGTTAAGATTAGTTTTCTTGAAAGTTAAAAAAAAAAAACCCAAATGAAAACCGACTGTGTTTTGAATTATATACTTAATATTTTGAAAAGCTGTCGGCAATTTTCCTTCTAATCAATTTATGTTTAACAGCTAGAAACAATTACTATGTCAAGCAATGGCCAACAATGAATGTAACCAATGTGAAATCTTCCACTGAGCATTTCAGACCAGAGACACACCAGGTCTGAATCTGATAATGTTTCTCTTTCTTCTTCAGACAAACCTACAATCATTGTTAAAAACTGGGACTTGAACCTGGAATTGAAAATGACAAAATCTTGAGTGTTGTCTATATTTCACTAATGCTGAAAAATATCACCAGTCAGTCTTGAAGCTGCCAAAGAGAACAAATAAGAAGGCAGCTAGAAAATCTTTATGCACACCACTTATAGCAGTGCAATTTCAAAAAAGTCAGACTGCAGATCTACAAGAAAGATAGGAATGGATCTTGGTGCCTTTTGCCTTCAGGGTGAAAATGGGAAGAAAACTTCAGTTGTAATAATTGCTAAGATGAGTTTTTCCTTTCTTTTATTTTATGACAATTTCTTATTTTCCAGAACAACAATGGGAGAAACAGCACAGGAGTGACACCATGGAGCACTTATAGGTTTCCAGTTCTTTAGCTTCATTCATCCAAGAACAACTGAGGCTTTTCATGTAGAGGAGAAGTTTTTCAGACATACCCAAAGCAAAGGGCATAGCTGTGAATGATTTCTGCAAACATAGGTAGCATTGCAGCAGCTGTCAATTTAGGTTTAGATCTGTGCATTTCCATATGCAAGCTTAGAATTTTATGAAAAGGAGTGTTATTCTTGGGAAAATTACTAAATTAAAGACTGTTTAAACTACTAAATACTGTAGATTTGATGCTCATTTGCCCATGTGAAGGAGCTTTACTACAGATGTAAATCAGGTGCTCTGTGTTTTCCTAGCTATTACGAAAGCTCTTGAAACAAACATCCCATATGAGCTTCTCTTCCTCTTTCTATAAATAAGGATTCACTTTTCTTCTTGAGAAAGGAACCATACTTTTGCTGGTTAAGATAAGCAAGTTAGCTTTCATAGTTCCTAGGGCAGAAATCTTTACAGTAACACACCAGGCTCTTGTCAATACTGCTCCAGTGTCTGGTGGTCTCTCAAATACCCTTTGTTAACAGTTTACATTGATCTTTGCTCCAAGCTGTGAGACGTTTTGGGATCTTGTCTCAGTATGGCTATTTGCCCACCATCAAGACCTTATTTTGGTAATCCTAAAAATAGGCTAGGATCAATTACAAAGACTTTTCCTCAACAATGTAGTTCTAAAATAAACTTAAAGCCTAAGATTTTGGCAAAAAATCACATTAACAGTGAAACTGGAAATGTTTCAAACACTGATTGATAGAGACCCAGCTGAGTTTATTCTACTCAAGATAGATTTTCATTAGATAGTTCAAGAAGAGTGTTTGTTTTGGCCTCTATTTCTAGAAATAATATTAACCTGGCAAAAGATGTTGTTTCCATAAAGAAAAAGGCTGTTGAGCAGGCTAAATATCTGTGTCTTTCTTCTCATGTACTACATTAGTTTCACTTACATCCTGTATTTGTATTTTCAGGAGCTGCATTAGAGTTTCTGTGCTGTGGTTAAATCACCTGTCTAGATCTCTCAGGTACTTACCTGGCCAGGGTTTGTGAGAAGGTCACAGTCCAATGCAGGTATGTTCAGAACACATGAGAGACTTAAAGAAGTGTTCTCTCTCCATTATTCACCCACAATGATTAGATTCCTAGACAGTTAAGGTGCAGACTTCCAGGCATTCAGGCACAGTCACATAGCTAATGGGACCAAAATATTTTGTACAATCTGAGGCAGCATTTAGTTCTCTTGACATTTTTAGGTAGTTTTAAATGCCACTAGTAACATGGTTACAAATATCCAGTGGCAGACTTGAAAAACTAACTCAAGTCTTTCACACCCTTGTTTAGGTCCTTCACTTTATTCTCCCTTGCTATATTATCAGTTTATGTGCTTTAAGGCAAAGAACAAGCTTTCTTACTCTCAAGAAAAGTGAGACCGACAGTTACCAGAGGGAAAGAAGCTCATAAGAGAGATTAAATCCATGGAAATTTTAATTTTTAGTTGAAGAGGATTATGCTTTTCATTTCATATGATCCTTGTACAGGAAAAGTAGTACATGGTGTTGTCAAGCAAGACTATCTCCACTTCATGAGACAAGAACATATTTGCAAAGTTATAAATGTTGAAGACTTTTTTTTCTGGAGTACCTTCACATAAATGGGATTTTCCTTTTGTATGCATGCATGCATCATGAGGCATGGAATTCTTTCTGCATGGAAAAGGAAAAAAAAAACTGAATAGAGAAGAAAATTATGATTAAGGATGCTGCATTGATCTCTGAAAGTCTTATTACTTTTACAACAGTTTACCACCGAGGCAAAGTTTGCTTTACATAATCTTCAAAAGAAACAAATCCACTGCATAGCATGGATGTGACAATACTGACTGCTTTAAAAAACCAGCGCATGCCAGTTGCTGAATTTACTTGGAATGCATATTTATATGTTCCAGGTTCACTTGCAATGTATGTTTTTCAATTTTTCTCTTTATCTAGCTGTCAACTCAAGCTCAAGTTGAGCCAATGAATATTTAAGAAAACACATCTTCCACATGCTTTCTTTCTCTGCTGTAAACTGGGCATCATCTTTCACTCAGATATATACCCAGATCCTCCCAGGTCAGCTATGTCCAGAGATTGCTGATTATTTTCTTGCAGCACCTCTAAACTAGGTGCTTTCTTTCCATATGTCAAAGCTTGAAGCAAGGCTTTCATTTCATATCCTTATCCATGGTTTCCTGATGTGGTCTTTACCTTTTCATTTATTTTTTCTTGCTCTGAAGATTATTTTCTAGGCCCAATACTTTTATTATATCATTTTGTCTCTGCATTCCTTAGCTGGCACTGGCTTCCCAGTTTTATCAAACACAAACTACTGACCTTCTTTTTCAAGTTCCTCCATGGACTCTCCACATTCCACATCACCTCTCTTTCATTATAGACTTGTAAGCCCTCATCTCTTCTTTGCCCATTTATTAAAATTTAGGACAGCCTTCACATTTTATTTTTCACATCTGAAACTTCTAAAAAGTCTCTGCAAAAGGTTTTTTTAAATCCAGGGGTAATGTAGTACACATACTTGCTATTCTACTACAGCTACCTGTACTTAGAATAGTTTCTGTCAGCTGGGAATAATCTAAATGCTACTGAAAATGATTTTCATTTGAACATGAGCAAAAATACTATTGAAGAATGAAATGTGAAGAGTACAGTTTGAATTATGTTCAGACATAATACAAGAGATGAAGACAAGTGTTACTGAGGCAAAAAGGGAGCAGAAACAGAAACCACAACCTGAATAAGAAGCACAGTGCATAAATGCCAGCCATGTGTTTGGACTGAACATGAGTATGGGACAAGCACTTCCTCAACGGCTTTGGTGAACTAAAGCCATAAACTACCCCTTGTCCAGGATATCCTGGACAAAATTGTTTAAGAGCTTGAAGGTATTTGTTAAGTCTATTTGAGAAAGATCTCCTTACTTTCAGAGAAACATTATCAGCCAAAGATCTTTCATGGTGATTGTAATTTTAGAGCAGAAGGATTTTCGTCAAAAATTTTACCCCAAAGCCACATCCTGCCATAATGTGCAACAAACTCTTCAAATTGCCACCATGGACATAGCTAACGCATAGGAACCCTCATCTTCAGGAACATGAACGACTAGTAAAGCATGTGATTCTGGCTGGAATACCTAAGCTATTGAATGATTTTAACTTCTGTTGCTGGGTCAAAGCTTGTTTTTCCTTATTCTCATAGAAAGCTCTGTTGTGGTCAGCAGATGGCTGTATCACTAGGCAAGAGTACAATTTTTTGTTGACAAATGGGCACTCAAGCGATCATATGAGGGAAATATAACAGTACTTAATACATTAGTTATAACTATAGTCTAAAAATAATACAACTGCATATTGCAACAGTGCAGTGCAGAAACATGAGTTATTCAATGAAAGGGGAAGTGAGAATTCACTTCCTTCTCCTAAAATTAAAAAACAAACAAAAAAAAAGCCAAAGGAAGCACAATGCTATTGTCAGGTTCCTCTTTTAAACATTATTGATTCTATTAAATTCAAATGGAGCTCATATTCAACTTGTATTCTATGGAAAAACTATATTGCCAACTTCATCTGGAAAACACAGATTACTAGTTCTATCTCAGTAAACCTTTCATTGTCTTATGCTCTTGTGAATGGAGTGAGATGCTTCTTGAGTACAAGGGATACAATTGGCTACAGCTGGGTTGACATAATTTCTTTGCACAATGGAAGGAGAGTCTCACCTTGACTCTTGCTTGACTCATAAACATTTGGTTGCAGACCAGCACCAACTACAGACCATGGAAAGCTGAGGAAGAGAAGATAAAAAATTCAAGGTCTCCAAATTCTTAATAGTAATATTCAGAGCTCAGCTGTACATTACCTGAACAGGGTAAATACTACCCTTCAGATAATCTATAATTTTATGGAGGCAAATTTTTATGAACAATATGGAAACAAATAAGTACTGTGACTATCTTACACTTATTTATCAGCAGCCACGTAAACCACTGAGCATGAGCTGAGACCATTGCTGTGGTATGTTAAGCTTTAGCAAGTAGCTTTTCTGTCAGGATTCACCACACACAATTGTGGTAGGGTGGAAACTACAGAGTATTGATTTGGTTAAGGATTGTCCTGTATCTCACACAAATCTAACATAATGTTCTGAGTTGGCCAAGACAGGCCAAAGCTGTCATGGTATGCCAAAACTCTTAGCCTCAAATTTTTTCATTATGTGTACTTTTTCTGTAGACTCAGCCTTCACTCCTATGACACCACTTGGTCTGGCTCACTGGGACCTACCAGAAAGGATTGACTGTGTAGCCAAATTTCAGCTGTGAATTTCATGTGTATGAGCTAAATTCATATGCACCTCCCTTTGAGGTGGGGCTAGAAGATGAAACTCTCATAAATGGTTTCCCACTTCCATATTTAGTACAAGGTCTGAAAGCAAGTTCTGCTTTCTGCTTCTCCCTCTTATGAGCAGTAAGGGCCACACACCTAAAATGTATTTTGCAGGAGCTACCAGGAACTTCTCCGGTAAAACATAGTTCTGATGACTATTTCTGACGGGTTCCACCTGTTCCTTGCAGACAGTGTTTACACTGATAGGAAACAAGTGCTTATGCAAAAACTCCACTTTGCACTTCTTCACATCTGAAAAAACAGTACAGGTAGTTTATAGTGCTGCTTTTCTCATACTATCCCTCACCCTGCATGCATATTACATCTGGACAAATGTTACACACTACACATATTCTCTAAGTGACAGATACACTGCAGAAAACTTCGCAGCCTAATACTGCAGCTACAGAAAATCAAATGCATGTGCAAAAAGACGTAACCAGGCATTTGTACTTGAAAAGTACCTGCTGAGAGGGAAAGAAGAATAAACACATACTCAGATTTTGGAGACACTTTCTGACAAGTAAACAAATGCTGACAATTATCTCCTTAAAGAGTTCTGTAATCATTGTGAAAATAATGGATGGCTGGGAAGTGGGTGGCAGGTGGAACAAGTTTATTATGAACCCTGAACAATAGAAAAAAAAAAAAATCTCAAAATTATGGAGTTGTTTGCAATACTTTTGTGTTGTCAAAATAAGACTATTAAGTGTTCCAAAGGCTTCCCTGGGCCTCCAGGCAATGGGGGGAAGTTTTAATAATCATGTGAATGTAATGAAACTGTCAACATGTAGCGCATAAAGGAGAAAGCTTAAACTTTATTTTGTAAAGGTGAAAGTTTAAACTGGTATGACCAGAGGATCAATTTCCATGCTTGCTCTCACACAAGCTAACATTGGTTGACCTTCGGATGGAAGAAACTTCAAATGAACATTCTACCTGTATAAACCATCCTTACAATATTTTAACAATCAGGAAAGAAAAGTGCATAGGGAAATAAATCCCAGAGGAAAGAAATGAGTAAGGAAGGGGTTGAACAGCTTGAAATTAGTGAAATATTTAATTAATTTCTTTCTATTAATAAAGCCAGATAATTGTCTTCTTTTGTCTTCAAGTATCTTTTATATTCACTTCAGTAAGAAGCTTCAAAACCTTACTCATATCATGCTTAGTTTGTCATACATGTGAAATCTAACACATGCATTAATAAAATCAGTTTAAAATTATACTTCTCATTAAGCTAACTTTTGCACACATTGCTCTGAGCAACACCAAAAAGCCTATTTTTTAAAGCTAAAGAAATTATGTTAATAATAAATGCTGACATTTTCAAACGAAGACCCTCAGGTCACAATTTTCTAGTTAATAACAAGTATCATTCTGAACAAGTTAGATGAGAGTTCAATATTCCATGTCATGACATTTACAGGTTTCCTTTTAAGGGTGCAGCCAATTTCATTTGTCATAAGATTAATAAAGCTAATAAATGAGATGTGTTAGTCAGGCTTTTCCTGCCTCAGCTGCAATTTATGTTAGATGCTCAGCTCTGACAGTGAAGCAGGGGGCTGACTTGAACAGATGTTTACAAAGAACAGAAAGGGACATATATCTATATCTGCCATGTACAAACAGTTAGAAGAAATATGGATGTGCAGAGTGATATTTGTAGGTGAGAGCTGGAAAACTTAGATTCTGATCTAAAACTCATTGAGCCCAGTGCAAAAGTCTCTCTCAGGCATCTCTGACATTAATCAGGACCTTAGAGAAATTTTAAGTGTAAAGCCTGGATATCTAAATTGTTGCCTGAACATATTCTACATGCAGAAATGGAAGCTATTGACTGACTCAAGGCCCTACCATACACAGAGGGAAAAAAAATGGAAATCCATCTTAAAACTATGATGGTGGGATAGACTTCTAATAACTACGCTTTGATTATAGACTTTTCAAAAGTATTTCTAATTTCCTGCAGTTAAAAGTGTGAATTTGCTAGCTTTGCTGCTAACATTTTCAGACTAAAACATCTTCAGCTTTTCATCCAGGTTAAGATATTAGTTTGTTTTGCTTTTATTTTTCCACTGTAAGAACCAATGCCTAAAAATTGTAGAGAAATAATTCCATTCTCAGTTCTGAGTTGTTGAAGGATGCCTTGAAAAGGATGGAGAAAAAGATGGGCAGAAGGATCACGGTGCTCTTTAGCACATTGAGTTTTAGCTTTTTAATTTGCCATAATTTTAAAGAACTTTATACGATGTTCTTGTTAACTAGCTTCTGTACTCAACACAGTTGTACTTAAATTTGATTTACTGTGATTTTTAAAAGCTGCTTTTGGTAATTTCTTCTCTATAAACTCTCAAATGAGAGCTTTCCATCTTTCTCGTAGGAAGTTTTAGGGTTTACAGGTCTTCTGCAGTATTGCACACTCACAAATGAATTTTTAAAAACCCTACCCTTAAATAGAATCAACACTTACTGGAAGAACATAAACCCTATCATTGCTACTTTCTTATATGCATACTTTTTACTTTTGGCCTTATAAGAAGACGCCAAAAAATTTTTCAGAATGCCCTGACATTTCAGTCTGATGTGGTGATGTGATTCACTTCTCACTATTTGCAATCTCTTTAAGCTTCCTGGAAAAACAGTGTCTTGATGAAAGAACTTATCTAGTGTATCCTGGAGGATCATCCAGTCACTGTACCAAAGATTTTCAGTATCTGCATGGTACTACTTGAAAAGCAGATACTCCAGCCTTTAGATATCACTTGTCTTAAACTCGTATTTTTAATCCTATTTTGTAGCTTGTATCTATGCCTTTGTCCTCTATGATCAAAAGTTTCATTCTTCCATCTGAAAGTTATTTTGTTTGAATAAGCACAAAACAAACAAGCCTTTCAATAGCATTCTATGTGTTTTGCTATGACAAAAGTTTTAATTAATACACTGATTTATTTTCCTCTTTTTTTACTGTTGGCCAGGGGCACAATGGCTTGGCAATATTTTACATATCTGCACCCTCTCCATTCATAACACTGAGGGCTATGGGCTGATTCTTCATTACCCTGGGCAGGTAAGATCTTATGGTAGTGTCTCATTTACCCTGTAGAGAAAATTAAGGTCAGTCTCTACAAATTCATTACTATCAGTGTATAAAGTGATCTCAATAAACTGTAAGGGAACATATTTAAGGTAAAACATTATTTTTTTTCTCCAATGAATTGCTGGTTTTCTGACACTAGAAATATATCTATATGTTCCCTTTCAAAAACAGATGTTCTGCTTTAATTCTAAATTATCTGCTGCTTTATAGAAATTTACATTACTAGGACATGCAATCCAAAATGACTGGGAAGGTTAACAAAGCTCTCTCCCTTCTTCCTCAGTGGAGGGTGTGTAATGACAGCATATCCACCCAGTGATCTACTCACCCATGATAAGAAAAGAACGATTTCTAACTGCGTGTGTTAGATCTTGAGTCATGCAACTGCTGAGAAACACCCAAGTGTAACCTGGGTGGAGTGCATGTGTCCTCTTCCCATTAGAAAATGAAAAGCTTTTGGAGAAAAGCAGGCAGAATGTAGGCCGGAATTCAGGGGAATAATTCTGCTTCACATTCATTTTATCTGACAGAAAAGAAAACAATTATAAAGTTTTACTTATTTCCACCTCCTCTTCCCACAAACTTTGTTTCTCTCTAACATTAGAACACACACTATTAATTAAGTCTGTATCTGCTGTAGCATTTCCCTCACCACATTTCTTCCTTATGAACACATGATGGCCTCCACCCATCCCACTGGAGAACAATCCTCATGCTCCTGAACACAGACCAAAAATTTCACAGACAGCACTCAAGGTATTCTGGGATTTCTGTTATTTTCTCTTTGTTTTCTAGAAGTGTTCTGTTCTTATCTCCACTGTGCCCCTTATAGCCAGGTGAGCTATAGGAGAGCTGAAAAATACTGCCATTCAGCTCTCTCAGCCTTTTCCAGGATATTTGGAGATACTTGGAACAAATCTAGAGACAGAGCAACCAAAGGCTCCTTTGTACAAGCAGAATAGATGTTTTCTACATTATCCTAACAAATATTTTGGTCATGTATTTAACAACAGCAAAATAAGTGTGAAACCACAACAGCAAAATAAGTGTGAAACACTATATTCAAGGTGTGACTATGTTACTGATAGGTCACATATAGAAATGAAAATATACTTTGCGACAACAAAATGCACCATCAAATATTATTCCTTTGATACCTGCAGTGTTCGGTGCTAAGTGCTGATTGACTTTGGGATAATAATAAAAAAAAAAGGCCAATGAATCTTTTGAAATTACATCATTCCTTGGCACAATAATGATACCAAAAGTCAAAAGGAGCAACTGCAAATAAAGCCAGCAAAGAGAATATGCAGTATCCATGGAATCTCAGACTCCCAAGCTGCTCAACTAATAACTGTTTAATAACTATGTGCATGATTCTGCAACTGCTGTTTGCCAGATTTAGATGTATTTTCATGTGCCTGGCCGAAGATGAACCTCTGACTTCACCAACGACTCTGGTAAATTTTAGCCAGCTTGTCAGTGAAATAATTTGGGGTTTTTTAAATAACATGATCAGAACAATGCACTATTCCCTAAATGCATTGCATTCTTAAATATGGCTGAGCTGTCTCAGCTGGAATTTTTCAAAGCAATTACCCCTTAAAGCATTGAAACATATTTGCTGTGCAAAACATGGTGGTAATTTAAAATGCTACCATCCTTCTGCTATAATTATTTTATCTCCAGCAGTGTTGGAGGAATGAAACGTAGGATTTCTTGGCTGCTTTGGAGAAAAAGCTGGAATTTTCATACAAATTGCCTATAAACACAAGACTAAGCTGAACTACCTGGTGACTTCTCTGAACTGAAGTAACAGAAGTAGGAGATGGTGATATCTTCACCTTTTTTCACTACACTTTACTGTCAGTGCTTTAGATATATAAGAAAAAAAATCTGCTAAAAGTATTGTTATGGCAAAGTTATAGACACTGAAAATAGGATTTTAAATCAAGCGAGAGGTCTTTTTGCACATGGCCTTCAGCACTCAAAATCTCTCTAACTTGGTGACATCAACCCTTCCGAGGCCACACTGAATTTTCTGACACCTGCCTTTTTAACTTCAGATGGAAACTTCTCGATTTTTTTTCCTCCCCATGATTTATGGGATTTAACGTGTTAAAAATAATTTCTACTCCACGAATAAAATCTAAGTACCCTTCATAGCAGCCTTTCCCAAAGGTACGAAATGACATAAAAATGCCATGAAAGCAGTTCGCTGCCTCGCACGCTGTAGAAGATGTAGAGTCAGTGAAGAGAGCGGAGAAAGAAACCCAAGTCCGTGTGAAAACCAGAGAGCGCGTTCCAGCGCTGTCCAGCCCAGAGCGCCGGGCCCGGCTGGGGCGGCCCGGGAGCGGCCGCGGGAGGGGAGCGCAGGGGCTGGGCTGGGCTGGGCTGCCCGGGCCGGAGCGTAGGGGCTGAGCTGCCGGGGTTTGCCCCTGCGATTGCGGGCATGGCAGCGGCCCCGAGGCAAGAGGGCGGTGCTGCGAGCACGACGGGGCGGCCCCACTTCCCATAGGCAGCGCCGGGCCCCGCCGAGCCGGGCCAGGTCCCGCAGAGCCCCCTCGCAGCCTGCGGAGCCGGCG
>VZTJ01006620.1:1841386-1890292 GCA_013397795.1 Orthonyx spaldingii
GCCCGCAGAGGGGACACCGCGCCGCACACCGGCCTCCCCCTCGGGACAGGGACCTGCCGCCGGCACGCGTGGCCTCGCTGGGCTGAAGCGGGACCGTGCGTTTGGCGCTGCGTCCCGGCGCTGGTTGTTCTCCTCGGTAGGGTTAAGCTGGGTCAGACCTTCCCTGTGCCCAGTCCCTGCGGGAAGAGAGTAGGAGGTCGATCATTTTCAAGGCAGGGTTACGAAAGCTTCCCTGCAGCCTCATGAGGCCGGTGGGGATCCCGAGGGACGCACAGTGCCCTGTTCCAGGGTCAGCGTTAGGAGAGTGAAGGCGGGCGGGAGAAAACTGCGGACCAAGCGGGCAGAGAATACACCATGTGAAAGTGCTAATCTAGTACTATTAAACTAAGCATATAAGAAGGTGGTGCGGGTATGGCCAAACCGCCAGCACAGACCTCCGAGGGACACGGTTTACACTCTGCTGGTGGTATCTTTGGCCGTGTGGTTTAGGGAAAAAACTCAAAGTGTCGCCTGAGTCAGAGAACGTCTCCGTCCCGCATGTTACCCTCAGCTGAATACCACGGAGAAGTAGCTGAAATGCAATCTCCACAAGTTTGGGATGGTTTTTCAATCCCTCGTATAGCAAAAAGAAAAGTTAGTAAATCCATTCATTGTCACACTGGGAAGAGATATCCGGTAGTGTCTTTTAGGCAGCATATGACCCAGCATGTCTTAACTGTCATTAAAAATTTGATGCAGGAATACAGTCTACAAACAAAATAAGCAGGGTTCCACCAAGCTAGCAGCTTAACTTTTTGAAGTAACTTCCTGCCCGAGGTTACTCTGATTCTGTGATTAACATGGCTCCAGTTTGCCTCTCAGAACTTCGGTTCGCAGAATTTTGGCAGTTATTTTTCCTCTTTGGTTCTAGTTCCTCTTTATGAATTACATGACATGCGTGTTTTGTCATCTCTTCCAAGCCTGCATCCAAAAAAGTACTTGTTTCACATATGAAATTTGTTGATTTTACTGTTAATCGATTACCCTGCTGCTGCCCAACAGTGATGTAAATGTAGTCAGGGCTTGTTGTAGTCCATCTGTGTCATCAGAGACAAATAGGTGAGCCCCAGTGCTCCAGAGAGCTATAGCAGTGACCTGCTCCACCTGTGCAGTCTCCTAATCATTTGTCTTCACTAAATTTACATTATATTTTTTTCTGGTAACTTTGTAAAGAATATGAATTTAGGTTAAAACTTGATGTCTAAAACAATGTTTAACTTTTTGCTGAACCTCTTTGGTTCTGTTTTCCCCTGTGAACTTTCTAAGGAGACTATTACATTTAATTGTGCTTAATGCTTTGTGCAAGCATTGCTTAAAAATGGAGATAATTTGGTTTGAAATATGGCATACAAATGTCTTTGGGAGGTTGAATCAGTGGAGCATTACAGATAACTGAGGGGCCCTTGTTTTATTCTCAGAAAATTCTGATCCATCTGGGAACACACACAACTGGAAAAATGTACTGTCTCTGAAAGGAGCATTTAATCATTCCCTGTGTCTTCTCTTCCTTTTTAAAATACCTCCTGTGGGTGTTAGAGACTGTTGGGGTATTTGGAAGTAAAATGACTGATGGTTCAATGTAATTATTGAGTAAATTGTGTTTTAATTGTTCATGCTGGAATTTGTGATTATCAGTGTGTAGTATCTTCAAGCAGGGTATGATGCTCTTGAAGTGCTGGTTTATTTTGTTATCAAGTGTATTTTTTACAGCAAAGTTTGATTTTTTACAGATCAAAAGTCACTATACTTGGGCAGTGTCTAGTAGACCACACACTATAACTCATGCACCTGTAAATCAGGTGTAACCTTGATCTTTTTTGTAATTTATAAAGAGACTAACACATTTGGTAGGGTAACAATTTGCACAAAAGAGACAAAAGTATGAGCAGATGGGCCTGGTGGGTGTAGTAACAATTTAAGTCAGTACTGGACCCCAAGATTTCATACAGGTTAAAAAATATACCCAATCCACTAGGATTTTGCTTTTGCTGTGTTTCACCTTTCTTGTTAGAAGAAATGTCTTAAAGCAACAAGAGGAAGAAGAGGCAGAAAGCTTTCCTTCTCGTGCTCTGCCCTAAGTGGTGAAGGGAGAGCTAGCACTTGGGCAACCTGTGGGTGGAGGGATCAGCTATTGCATCTCTTTGGCCCTGCAAAGTGTCTGAGAAAACCACCAGTCTGGAGCACTGCTGCAGATGAGAGAAGGGATTGCCTTGTTCAAGAGAGGACCTGTCTTTCTTGCAGATTTGTGAACATCTAAGCATTGATAAGATGATCTGGGAACATGGATTTTCTTAAAAGCATGCGTCTGTTTCAGAGGTTGCTTTACAGGAATGCAGCTGAATTTCATTTTCCTGTATATCGTTAAGATATCAAACCCTTATCCTTTCCTGCTGTCTTTGCAACGTACGTGTGTTTTTCTTTCTCACAGACCATTTTTTCCATCTTTGGTTGCAGTATATCTTGATTGTTTTGTTGTAATTTGGTCTGACCTGTTGCGATGATGAGTTCACATTGTCAGGTGCTGATCTGGGGTGAAAGTGAAAATAAGACCTCTTATTTGCCTGCAGCAGTATGGAAGCTTTAGCTTATTTGCTTTGGAAGGTCTCTAGTGACATTGGTAGCTTGCATCCATACAGACCTTCCAAAGCACTTCTTGGGCTCTAGAAGCAGGACTCTCCTCATCCAGCTGTAGACAGGAGCATTTGAATCACCTGAGGTTCTGAGTCACCTACACAGCCTCTTACACAGAGAGACAGATACTGCTAAAACTTGGTTTATTGGCTCAGTTTTAGACAGCAGGCGTGAATCATGCGCTTTAAAATTGGCTTCCTTTGCCTTCATTGTCTAGAAAGAGCTTGGGACAACCAGGTCAGATGCAACTGTCATTGAAATGCAGCCATGTCTTTTCATGATTAGGAGTGATCCATGGCTCTAAGAAAAGCAGGCATTTTGGGCAGCTTTCCTTATTGTCCTATTGATCTATGGCTACTCCAGCTACTAACAGTAGAGCTGCCAGTGCAGAAGATGTATGTTGTACTGTGAAAGAAACTGTGTGCCATGTTCTTCTCAAGTTTCTATAGGAGACTTTTGAGCATCTATGTCAGCATGTATGAGGTCATGTTCCTCATCACCCCTCAGTTTTAATTTATAGTATTGCTTCTGGATTTTGAATGAAAAGGAAACACAGATGACTTTGATCTGACTTAAAATTTTACTGTGGGAATTCACAAACTAGTTTGGTAATGATAGTTCAAAAAGTTTAGGTCTGTCATTAGTTTCACAGACTTTCTTGCAATAAAGTGACCTTTTAGATTTGTGAATGACTAATTGCTCTCATATATTTTTGCTGCCACAAATGCAACAGCCTGCACACAGCACTGTTTCTTCTTGTTGAACATTGATTCAGCAAGCTGTGAGTTTAGCCTCAGATAAATGAGGACTACAGTCATTAGAAGTATTAAGAGTATTTTGGGGAGTAGATGCATTATGAATCCTAGAAGAAGAAAAATGTTCAGTGTATATATGAAGCAAATTTTTCTCTGTTGCTCCATTTAGAAATGCAGACAGAGACACATCTGATAGAAGTTTTGCACTGGATACATCTCAGTGCGTTTCTGTTTTTACTTTCACTCTGTATTTGCCTGTAATCTAAAGCAGCGGATGTAGAAGTGTGGCATGTGACATCAATACTGAAGGATAAAACCCTCTGTGTCAGCTATCAGTGATGAGCAGACCCTGCATGGCTGATGTCACTAACAACGGAAAGTCCTCAGTTGTCCCCAGCCAGTCCAACTGATAAACATTTTGGTGAAAATCTTGTCTTTATACCTACACCTGTCAGGGAGAGTGGGGATGGAAGGGGAGCAAATCTGCCTTTAGCAGCATTGCTAGTCCGTCAAGTAAAGAAGCCAAAATCAATCACACAGGCACTCACTGGATGCTTTTGCTGATAAAAATTGCAATTTACTGTCAGAGTCCTCAGTTTTAGGCAAAATGATGTGCCTGTCTCAAAGGCAATTCACCAGGGAAGTTAGGAAGCTCAACAGAATTGTCAATTAACATGTTGGCATCGAGTCCGTATTGGCAGCAATGAAAACGTGCTCCTTGGTGGCCGTAGTTGATCCATTTTGATACTCTCACTGCATCTTCAGGTAATCCAGACTGCAGGCATATGATTACTTTACTTCTGTCTCAGAGCAAGATTTTAATGTACTTTTGAAGATTTTTCTAGTATTTTCTAACGGTTCTGGAAGGCCCCATTCCCTCACTTGCTAAGGAGGTTTCACTGAAGCACAGAAATAAGAAGGATTATCAGCCCAAAAAATATTTTTGAAAGGTGATGTGGTTTTTCTGTCTGATTGCAAATTTTAAAAAAAAATCAACAGTCAAATATACATTACTGTTCTTTGTGCTTTTTGATGAAATAGTGTGTTTGAAATATCTGCTGTACATGTGCCTTGGAGGACATAAATTTCTGAGATAGCCTGGAGCAAGCAAGAATACATGCCAAAAACATGAACACAGATAACATTCCCAAACACTTGTTGTGGTTACAGCCTAGTTTTTTACTTTGGTGACCATATCCTCGTGACTGAGGGGAAGGTGACAGACCTAATGTTTGAGAGAGCAAATACGAATGAAGTGGTGGTTTCGGATGCCAGTTCTAGGAAGGGATTCAACATAAACTTAATTGTAGTTCTGTCACATGGGGGCCATGATCTTACATGAAATTCAGCAAAGCCTTTCATACCTGTCACTAGATTGGCCTCTTTTGTCTCCCCTGTGTCATGATGGAGTTGCTGTGACCAGATCAGATTGTTCCATCCCTCCTCCACTTCCAAGGAGAAAACGAGAGGGAAGCAGTGGCATTTCCTTCTCATGGAAAACCTTAGAGAAGTGGAAGAATGGAAATGTCACAAGGTTCTTCTCCTTTTGGTGCATTTTCTTCTCATAACTGTTTCTTTATGCAGTTCAGGGCTCTGTGGGTTGTGACAAGGGAACCACTGCCATACCAGTACAACATCCCCTCTCTGGTGACTCCAGGCTCCTACTTTCCTTACAGATCTTCATCTGAAACCCACTGCTTAAATCACTGCATTATATAGACTGAAAGAAGCAACTTTGCCAGGTGAAAAGTCAGCAGTGGGCCTTCGAATTGTACCTGACACTTTAGTCAGTAGTAAAACTGAGAGATTTATAAAAAAATCTTCATTTAATTTTTTCTACTACTCACTATGTTACTGAGCATGGTACTTTGGTGAAATATCTATAAATTCATATTAAAACATTACTTGCTTTATTTGAATTTAATATGTGAACTGTGTAGGAAACAAATAGAATCAATAAAAATTTTACAAATTCATTTTCACCCTTTTGTTTCACTCTTACCTGTTAGAGCATTTTATGTTAGTGTCTTTTCCTTTTTCAGTGTTCCTTTCCCATACCGTGTGTGCTCTCCCTTAAGCATTTCTGGCAGTAATAAGAACATGTGATTTTAAGAGAGAAGATGGTAATTTAGAGCTTTTGCCATTGACTAGGTCATAGGAATAAGTTATTTGTATGGAGAGACAGTTGTGTCATGGACCCTTATAGCACATCTTGTGCTTACTTAGTGGCTCATTGTGGGAGGAAGTGAGTGTTGGAAAAGATGAGCCATTGACTATACAACGTAGCAGTTCCTGCACTCATATTTGGTACTCTTCCTAAGTTTGTGCTGTTATTTTCACTATTCCAAACTTAGCGTCTCTTGTTTGTATAGGTAATTGAGGAAGGGAAGGATTTTCCCTCATTTTACACCCCTGTATGCCTTCCTCTCTCATCTGTGGGCTTCCTTGTCTACTGCTTTCTGCTTGTTAGACAATCTATTAATGTGGGATCAGCCTGCTTCATGGTTTGTGAAGCTAAGCATCAAAATTGCTTATTGCATTATTGTATTTTGCTGGCAATTGTTTAAAGTACAAGGCAGTCTCTTGTCATCTAAGTTCTGTACAGCAGTGTTGGGTAACCGGAAAAAAACAGGAAGGGAAACATTGCACCAGCATCAACAAGCTACAGATTATGGGAAGGAATGTGGAAACTATAAATTTCTGCTACTCAGTTACATTATTCTTCCACTATTCTGCTCTGCCATGATGGCAAGGAACGGGAGGAACCTAGAATTGAGATTCATGTTTTCTGATAAGTTGTATATACGTCTGCAGTTGTTTGTGTGAAACACAAGTAGGATCTGTGAGTTTGGGATGTTCTTATCTAATGCTTGTGTTTACATCTGGGTGGGTGATTCTGGAATTAGTAGAATGGGAGCTCTAGTACCCCTTGTTAACATTAGAGTGGGATTCTCACTTGATCGTATTTATCTGCCATTTTAATTTTGATCCAAAGTCAGATGTCACTCAGTTTAGAACTAATAAGGATCCTTTGCAGTTGTACAGTCTTCCTGAAGCTGCTAGTGTTTTAGTGTGTCACTTTTATTCCCTCATGAATGGAGTTACAGCATGTCACACCCATCCCTGAGATAAATATGCAAGGTAATTTCAGCTGCAGATAAGCCTACAGTTATTGGTACACCAAATTTCCCAGAAGAATAGGGAATATTAGTAAAAAACTTCTTTAAGAGTTATCAACTTGTGCAAGCTTTTTATTGGAAAATACCATGCTTATCAATGTTAGGTAAGTACAGTGCTGGAAGCAGTCTAATTGCTTTTGATCTGTTCTTTTCAAATATGAGCTAGTGTTGAAACAGAAGACAGTTACAGGGCCATGCTCTGTAGGTAAGAAAGGAAAGTCAACATGCTCATTGCCAAATCTCATTGTGATTTTGAAATCTTGGGGTCTGCTGCCATTTCTATTGTATCACTCCAAAACTTCAATTTCCTTTCTTAGTGTCTACTAGAATTAGCAACTAATTGGATTATATTCCTCTACACTGAAGTCTGCAGAGACAGGTGTTCTCTTGTACTTTACTTCAAAAAAGTGGACCTAAATGTCTGTTAAGGACTTTTTACTAAATGTGATGGAATAGCTGGTTAAGGAACTTCCATCCTGCCTCACTTAGGTAGATAAGAGACATGTGAGTAGTATGAGTTTTTTCTTGACACCTAACTGTAAAATCACTGCAAGAAACCTAGTTAGATCTGGCCAGAAAGTTGTTCCCAGCAGTGGCTAGCATCATGTTCTTCAGAAGGAAGCAGGAAATCTTGTGCTGGAAGGTATGGTGTAACCTGTCTATCATGAAAGCTTTACTCTGATTCCAAATTGGTGGAGCCATTATTTTAGGTCGTAAAACATGAGGTTCATCATCCTTGCCTGCTCTGCACACTACTGTGTGTAGAGAAAGCCAACTCCTCAGCTTGCTTACTCACCAGTTTTGATGATGAGTTTCACAGTTACACTGTGCATGTTTCCCTGGACCAGTTATTCAGACTTTCATGTACTGTCTCATTGATTTTGTGTTGTAAGTCAGGATGAAGTGGTGCCTCAGTAACTTTCCCCTAGTGCATTTTTTAAATCACACTAGTTTCACATCTGTTTTCTGTGACAATTGGTTATCCTCTTTCCAGCTTTTCACTTTATGGTGGGACTCTGTTGCTTCCATCATGCTTCCCTAGTTTTCTTCCTTTTTTCTGTCTTTGCTATGGGATGATCTACTTTGTGTAGTCTGTAGTACACAAGGGTGAGTCTCTGATTTGAGCTGTTTATTCATGGGGCTACTGATATGTCTCTTTAAAATGTTAAAGATTTCTTCATTCCACTCTAGAAAGCATTTAAGCATTGAGCAATAGCAGGAAGTTGCAGTGCTGTTAGTGGTCATCTGGATAGTCAAACAGTGTTCATTTTGGTGGTCCTGGTACTCTTGACACACACTGTAGTGCAAGGACTAGGACCTGAATGTGTGCTTTTGATGTTTCTGTGTGACTTGTCAAGATATTTTTCATGTATTTTTTTATCTCTGCTATTTACGTATGTAGCAGTTTAAGAATAGCAACAATACTTTAAATGTAATGAATGTGTCTGTAACTGTTCGACAGATCACTAACTGGGCTGGTTCCTAACACTGTTCATAGCATGAATCCACTGTAAGTCTTTATCTACTGACATCATGCTGTTGCTCATTCCTTTTTTCTTGTAGCCCTTTGGGTGCTTAAACTGCAACAACTCTACTGAGACTGAGTTGCAGACATGATCTTGTTTCCTGTTCATTGTTTCACAACGGTTTTGAGCTTGTTTTCTGACTTCTCAAGTGTTACCATGTGACTAAGATCACTCTTCCTGTGAATTGGGACTAGCTTTGAGCTAGTCATAGCTAGCTTGTCATAGCTGTCAGATACTAAAATACTAACAGTTCAAGCTCTGCCTGGTATAGTACCATACCTGAGGTTTTTTAAAATGTATAGTCACCTTGTCAGATTTCATTATATTTTTTAATAGGTTCTTTTTTTTTCTTTTTTTTTTTCTAAGCAGGGTGAATTTTGTGCCACTGGTTTACTCTTCATTTGTTAGATTCCTGCTGAGTGCTAAAGAGTCTATAAAACAATTCAATTTTCTATGTAAATTGGGAAGGTGAAAAAAATAATATATCCGGTGGGTCTGGAGGACTTCTGGTAAATGGTGGGGTAAATTAATGAGCCAATATTTATGTATTACATAAACCTGTGAGCGTTTAATGTACATAAACTAAAAGTGAGACTTGGTGGTAAGAACAGGCAGTTGAAGAGAAAATGTCCCAATCTCTTAGATATACAGTATGAGAAAGGTAGGACTATTAATAACCTAATACTCCTACTAATATTAAAATAACCTTTTTTTAAATTTTTTTTTTTTTTATGAGTAGTCAGGATTTGAGAATGTGAAAATGGGGGAAATAAAAGACAAGGAGTACTTTTAACTGTGCTCCTTCAAAAGGTGGTCCAGGAAGCATCAGTTTGAAAATCAATCACCTAAAAAATACGTTAGGTTTCACATATATACCTTCCCACAAGGCCATTCTCAGCCTGTTTATTTGTGACAACTGCAAGTTCCTAATTTTATTTCAATTCTGATTTTTTTCTCTGCTTAAAATCTTATACATAATCTAGGAAACTTATTGTAAAAGTCCTGGTCTGTTTGGTTTGGGTTGTTTGTTCTGTTCAGTTTATTGTAATCGATAGTGATTTTAAGAGTTCCTAGTATTAGTACAAAATAGAGAAAAACCTGACAGAAAAGTTACAGTAGAGTAGGACTGAGTATGAAACTCAATACTCTTCTGGGAACTTCAGTAAATCTTTTTCCTTGTTTTGTTAATAATAGCTCATACACCTGCACATTTCACCTTGAATTTCTGGTTTGAATTAAGTTCAGGGCTGTTTATAAAATTCAGAAAAATTTGGTGATTGAAAATGCAGCAACATCCAACAGGGTAGTTTCCAAATCTGCAGATTTTTTAATCTGTTTATTCCTATTGTGGAAATAAAATAAAAGAAATGGAAATAAATTGAGAGAAGTCAAAGATGAGGAGAGTGGATGGACACTGTTTTGCAATTCCACATTATGGAGACTCATATTACTATCTTTAGTTTTTCTAGCTCTTGACAAAATCTTTGGTGAATATGTAGAGTTCTTATATCAATTTAAGAGACCATTCAGTGTGTTTTAACATAAAAAATTTTCCAGCATATTTGTTGATTATGATAATAATTTTGTCTTCCTAAACCCAATCAATAAAAATTCAGGAGAAAATAAAATACCAGTTGAGGAAGTGACTTGGTGACATGATTTTATCTTTTTTTGTTGTTGATAATTACTGAAGAGGGTCTCTAGGTTTGATTTTTTCCTTTTTAGACAGTTTTTATTCTCCTCTTGATAAGAAGTTGCAACTGGTTGCAACTCAAGTAATTATTTTGCCATGTTTATATTTCTATTCTGTAAAAATATAGTAAAGGAGGATTTCAGTTTTTCAAAAGAACTTATATGAAGATCTTTTCCTGAAAGTTGATCTAGCTAGTGCTTAAAAAATCCACCAAAAACATACAAATAACTAGAACTGATAAGATTTCCTTAGAAGATATTTAGATCTCCTAAATCAGAAAACAGGAAAACATAAAATTATTCAGTATTATTTAAACACTGATGAGACACTTGTCAGTATGAACTGCAGCTCTGTTTTTTGCCACATAACAAATGTATCTTCACTCTGCCTGATCCAATAAGTGCCATTTTATCTAGCCTTTCTATGAAAATTGATTCTCCAAGTGCCAGGTGTGTAGGAAGCTACACAGCTGTTGATTCAAATAAATGAATTAAGATTCAGTAATCATATGCCACCCAGCATACTGCTGAGTCTACAGAAACAGAATGTTGTGTACAAAGCTCTGTATGATAAGTGTGATACAGACAGAGAGAGTGAGCCATGCGGTGGGGATTTGTCAGCTGGAAAGGAAGGAGATGACTTTAACTCTCCATTTGCTCAGTCCTATGTGATGTCTGTTCCCTGTTCCTTGGGCAGAGCTGTGCCGTCTCCACTGCTGGGCTACGGTTGCCCTCAGACCTGTCAACCACATCCTATTAAAATGTCTTCAGGAGTATCCAGTTCCCAAATCTTTATGTCTTTGTTTTCTGGGATCTGAGAGAAGTGTGAAAGTTCAAAATTCAGTTCTTGGTTGCCTGTGCCTTGTTTAGTTACATTGTAATTCTCAAACAACAGATACTGGCTTTAGGGTTCAGTGGCCTTTATAATTTACCTGTGAAATAGTTACATGACTCAACATGCTCTATTAAAGGAAAAGCATTAAGACTGAAGGATGGGATACTTGCTGGTCTTCTTTTCTTGCCTGTCTTTATAGTCACTAGAGTTGTTCTTGTCCTCAGCTGGTTGCTTTCTTGCATCAGCATTGTCCTCATCCTGTTAAGTGCTGTAGTTGGTTGCCTTTGGCTGGCTACCAGGTCCTTACCAAAGTGCTCTGTCTCTTCCCCTCCTCGGCAGAACAGGGAGAGGAATTACAATGGAAAGCTCATGGGTTGAGGTAAGGACAGGGAGATCACTTGCCAACTACCATTGAGCAAAACAGGCTCAACACAGGGAAATTAATTTAATATATTGCCAGTTAATAAGATGGTAGGATAATGCAAAATAAGAAGAAAATGAAAAAGATCTTCACCCCACCCTTCCGTTCTTCCCAGGTTTAGCTTCACTCCTAACTTTTCTACCTCTTCCCACTCAAGTGACACAGGGGGATGGAGAATGGGGTTTGCAGTCAGTTCATAATGCTTTGTCTCTGCTGCTCCTTCCTCCTCACACTGTTTCCCTGCTGCAGCATGGGGGCCCTCCCAAGGGAGACAGTCCTTCATCAGCTTCTCCAACATGGGACCTTCCCCCTTCCCCCAGGCTGCAGTTCTTCAACAACTGCTCCAGCCTGGATCCTTTCCACAAGGTAGAGTCTTAGAGGAACAGCCTGCTCCAGTGTGAGTCCTCCAAGGGGTCACAGGTCCTACCAGAAAACCTGCACTGTGTGGGCTCATCTCCACAAGTTGCAGTTCCCACCAGGGGCCTGCTCCAGTGTGACACACTGGGGTCTGCAGCTTCATTCAGGGCATGTCCACCTGCTGTGGTGGGAGGTCCTCCACAGGCTGCAGTTTGGATATCTGCTCTGGCATGGTCCTTTATGGGCTGCAGGGTCACAACCTGCTTCACCATGGGCTTCACCATGGCATGCAGGGGAGTCTCTGCTCTGTCATCTGGAACATCTCTCCCTTCTTCAATACTGACCTTGGAGTCTGCAGGGTTGTTTCACTTACATTTTCCCACTGCACTCTTACAACTGCTGTCCAGCATTTTTTGCCCTTTCCTAAGAGGAACTCAGCTTTGGCCAGCACCAAGTCCATCTTGGAGCCAACTTGAACTACTGTCCTCTGTGACATGGGGAGAGCTTCCTTCTCACAGAAGTCACCTCTGCAGCCCCCTGCCCAAAACCTTGTCACAAAAACCAATACAGGTGCACACAAACCCAAAGAACTGATAGGACTACTTACATGTTTAAAGTTTGGCCCTAGTTTGAACCCTGGTTTTATATGTTCAGTACCACAGTTCTCAATCCTTTGCAGGCTTGAGCCTCTTAAAAAAATGTTTCTAGTTCTTGTCTCTGGTAGCGTTCCATGGCAGACACCCTTTTTCATGGCTTCTTTCCCTGCAAAGGAACAGATTTATGAGGAAAAGGATTATTACAGAAGTTGCGTCTTCCCCACAGCTCAGAACCATCAGTGTGCGATCCTGTTCTCGCACTGCCCTCTTGCAACAAGCGCTGCCATCGACTGTCTTGCAGCATGTACCCATTTTCCTTGTCTCAGTGCACTCCCTCAGATGTCTTGAGGTTGAATAAGACTGGAGTTCTCTCAGTGCAGTAATATTTGAAAGAAATAGGAAGAAACATTGAGCCAAAAAGTTGGTCATGTACCTAACCATAGCCTGGTTTTGCACTAGATAACACCCAATGAACTCCTGTAGTATTAGTTGTCTAAGCCAAAGAAAGAAGGCTTTCAAGATGAAACATTCAGGAATTTCTGAGCATCAAATGTTGTTTCCCGCTCTATCTCTCACAGGCTACATTTTTTTGATGTTCAAGGTACGACCATGGTTTATTAGCTGGTGACTTCACATGAAATGTAAATGATAAAAGGAGTTCATTGGAACTTCTGATGAGTGTAGATCCAAAGTGTGTGTTTAGGCATATACAGGATAAGGGTTCTGAACTGTTGGCAGTTACTTCTGAGGTGTGGGTTCAGGTTTTTGCAAGTCATGAGCAATTGTTTTAAAGTTACTTGTGAATGCAATATGAAAGAGCATTGTATATCTTCTGGTTTCGACCATTGCTGGATTTGAAATGAACTTTTGATGATTTCTTGCTTGTGGATTTTTTTCCTTCAGATGGAGCAAACCTGTGATGATATAGATGAAATGTTCAGCAATTTACTTGGGGAGATGGACATGCTGACTCAGGTAAATAATTACTTTTTCCCATCAAGATTAGAAAAATAGCTATTATGTGTTAGAGACAAGAGGGAACCTTTCTACATTTTTCATATACTTCCACTCTGAATAAATACAGTTGCATTATTTTGGAAAACCTTCAAGTAAATTTCTCTGCTTGACAGTTAAAACAAGTATCCTGAAGAATAAGATAATATCAGTACAGGGTAGGTTGTTAAAGAGATCTAACTGCTTGTGAAAGACATTTTCTGAAAAAAACTCCAGCCTAGCAATTTAAATTCCTCTGGACTTGGTCCAAAGAAATTAAGGGATTTTGTGAAAACAGGAAGAGTTTGAGTCTAAATTTTCAGGTATGAATGCTTAGCATACATGGGTAAATGGGATGTAGCCTGAATGTCAAATGTGAACTTTGGAAATGAAAACAACATTTTGAATATATGCTTAAAAGTAATCTTTAGATATGGCAAAATATTAAGCTGCAGTGATGGTGGCATTCAGGAATTCATAGAGATATTGTTGCCAAAGCAGAATACACTCTTGAGAGTATAAAACAGCATGAGCCTTTTCCTAAAGCTCTAGCCATGAAATACTTCCTGCAAAAGCTGGTGAAAGGAGAATTTTTATTTCTAGGAAAAAAACTACAAAGGGAGTAAATTTGTTGTATTTTAATAAATGCATGATTGAAAACACTTAAGTTGTCATCTTGGATGTGTGAGTTTGGTTACAGCCTCTGTTTTGAGGGGGCCTTTCTTCTTGGTGAATCCCAGTGCTTGACAATTAAATACCAATGATTCTGAGCCACAGAATAAGCATTGTGTTTAAACTGGGTGAAAGCCAAGATTTCACATGGTGTTCTTAGCTGTCAAATCACATTACTTTGTCCCTTGGTAGCCTTTCTGCTCTTTAAAGGCTTTTTATAACTGTGCCTGTTTATTTTATATATTTTACATATATATAAAATAGGGGGAGATTTATGGTAATCTCATTTCATTATTAGGCCTTCACAAGAACAAAAGACTGCTTGTGATAAATTTTACCTTCCCAGATTGGACACAGCTCTGTTACAAGTGCAGGTGATGCAAAGAGTGTAAGAGAGTGAGCCTCTTGTCTCTCTGCTCCCCGTGCAATACTGGCTGGGATGGAGTGTTCCTGAGATGGAGACAGGCTTCTCCTCCTCTCTAAAGTTCTGGTATCATCTCTCAGATCAGCTTTGTATGGAAGAAGGAGAAAGGGGTGTCTGAAAGCTTGAAGACTTTCAAATGATAGAATTGGATCTGTTAATTCTTTCAGACTCTTAACTTTCAAAGCAAGACTGTAGATAGTTTTTTCACACTTTTTCACCAGTGCCTGTTCCTAAAGTAAGTGTAAATGATAGAAACACACAGAGATACCTTTACATGGCATAACAGGGCTGAAATAGAAATGCAGATTCAGAGTTGGCCTTTTCTGCTGCAAACTAGGAATTCTTTATTTACACAGATTTGCAGTTTACATTGCAACAGCATGGGGTTTTGTTGGTTTTATTTGGGCTTGGTTATTTTCAAACAACAGGAGAAAGCAACAGCTAGATTTCATTTATATTAGTAAATAAAGCACTCTGGAAAGAAAATTGCACTGTGGCTCAAATGTGTACACAGCTAAACTCTTTCCACACCCTCCTTCAAAAACCCAAGAAAGCTAAAAATCAATCTAGCTTTGCCCATTGGCTCCATTAGAAACAGTCCAATTCTCTGCTATTCCCCACACCAAGCCCAGGTGTTGCCTGACAAGAGTTGCTGGCATTATGGATCAACGCTGGATTGAGAAGTGTGCAAAACCCTTGCATTATTGTGAGACAGTGCTTGAAGCCGTGTCCTGTCCCTAGTTAGTGTACCAGTTGAACATAATCTCAGAAACCAGTGTGTGTCATTCTGTTACTTGAAGAAGAATTGATCTCATTAGATAAATTCAGGTAAATGATTTTCAAATGTTACTGTATGTAATAGTAATTATATCATCAGCAACCTGGTTTTTTTCTACCTTAACAGAGTTTAGGAGTGGAGACTGTACCACCTCCATGTCCCAAAGAGTCCAACAATGAATTTAGCTTTACAGTTGGTTTTAAAGATTTAAATGGTAAGTAGCTGAATGAACTCTTTCATGCCTTTTATGCTTGCTTAAAATACCTCACAGCAACAAATGAGAAGAAACTCCTTACACACCCTTGATTAAAAACCCCAAACCAAACAAAGGAACCCTGTTTTGCTGGTATATTTTTGTGTCTCAATTTAGGAAACTTCAAAGGGAACAATTTTTTGGGACATTACCCAGTTTAAATAGAAGTCAGACTCAAAAAAATGTGTGTGAATGTAGAGGAAAACAAAAATGAGAAGTCTCCCAAGTAACTTTCTAAAATGTAACCTTTTTAATGTGAAGATTTAACTTGGTGGAAGACAAAGTTCCTCAGTGTGATGTCAGAGCTGCGTAAACATTTTTCTCCAGTGGAAGTGTCAGCTTCAGCTGCTTCCACTTTTCAGTGCTTTTTCTCATTTTGGTTTGCACTGTCACTTTTGCATGTACTGCTGCTTGCTGAGGCTGTATGGCAAACCAAATGAGGGGATTTATCTGACTTTGAAATAAGAATCTTCCCTTTGATTTTGTTTGTGATTGGGGTTTTTTTCCCTTTTTTTTTTTTTTTTTTTTTTGACTGTAGGCTGGTTCCTTACATTAGCCTGAGTTGGTGTTGACCTCTGATTTTGTCCCAGGATCAGTTGGGCTCAGTTGGGCTTCCTAAAGACTCTACCAGCAAGAATGTCACTAAATGTGACACATTCACACTTAGTGTGATGAATGACCTGTTCTTTATTGGACTATATTAGCATTTTTGAGTATCTAACTCAGTGCTCTTCATCCCTCTCAAAACCTCACTTAAAAGTTTTCCCAGTTTGTGATTTATTTATTTCTTAACTGGGCTCTACAAAGAGATTTAAACCACTGACTGTTCAATCTTAAAGAACCCTTCTCTTCTAGAAAGCTAAATCATCCTACGTAGTTTTACTCCACAGTATCTCTTACACCATAGCTACTTCAAACAACCACAAATTACATATGAAGTTCCAGTATAGGATTTTATCTTCTAGTCTGTCAGAGTAGAAAACAGAAAGAAAAATTTACAATGTTTCTATCTGGTTTATAAGATGCTTTTAAAAGAGACTTTCTTGTTTGTTCCTTGCTTAAGGGTTCCTCAAAAGCCTGTGTGTGATGTACCACCCATGTGGTGTGTCACAGATCACACAATTACTGAGGTGCTACAGATGATACCATGCATCAGCATTTTTTGATTCTACTTTATTTTTATTGTAGAGTTGTGAAAAAGTAATAATATATGGAGATACCTTTGAAATATATGGAGATACCTTTGATCTAGGCCTCAGTGACACGGTTTGTTGTGTGCTGTGCCAAAACTTGCTCAGCATTTATGTGTGCACTTATAGCCTCGTGGGAGCTCCTGGGATTTCTTACATTCATTTCACTGTGCATGTACCCAGTAACCTTGCTGGATTGGGGCCATGTTTTGTAACATCATAAGGGCCTGAGACTGTATCACTGGAACTGAAGCTTCGTGTCCTGTTTAGTTTGTATTCTTAGAGTTCCTTGTACTCTGAACTTCAGTATGACCAGATTAATGGCTGTTCCAAAAGCACGTTTGTTTCTTGAACCCGTGTAAAACGTTGTTTTCTTTCCCATAACCCCGTAACCATGCCCTCTGCAACTTAAATCTCTGCTGAACTGGAAACAGTGCTTTGTGTTGCGCTTACTCGCTAACACATTTTGTGGTTTTCTTTACAGAATCCCTAAACGCCCTAGAGGACAAAGACCTGGATGCTTTAATGGCTGATCTTGTAGCAGACCTTAGTGATGTTGAACTGAAAACTTTACAAGCCCAGAAAACTTCTTGCAACCAGCAAAGTACGGTCACTCAGCCTTCAACAGGCTTGAATAGTGACATTTATTCTAAAGTAAGCCCCTATGTTACCATTACTGGACGGTTTGGGGATGATTTGCCCCCTCCGCCTCCAGACCCTGAATCAGACCTTCCACCACCACCACCACCACCTCCTCCTGAGCCACTTACCCAGGTAAGTCTGAGTGGAACCTTATTCTGAGCATTAACTAGTTCTCATCATTTTGCAAGTGGTGTTTGGCACTGGAACACCAGTGTATCTCCCAGGTAGATACATCTTGGGAAGGTTCTGCAGTGATGAAACATGCATGAACACTGAAGTGAAGTTTCTACTGTTGTGGCCTCAGCAGTTTCTGCCCATCACTTGACCTATTGCCCATTCCTTCATCTTCCTAATCATCATTTTGATAGCCCAATACAGGCATAAATCATTGCAAATGGTTTATTGTAACAGAAGATTTATCACTAAATTTTTTTAAGAAGCACTAATCAGTTAATATCTTCTTATAGAGAGCTTGGTTTTGGCATCAGTGCAAAACATGGCCAAAGATTTCTCCACTTTGTGAAGATGTCACTGTGTTTGTTCATTGCAGTCTGTGCTATCGGTACTGATAAGAAAATTCTGTGGATGTTTCCCAGCTCCATCGCTTGCCTAAGTGATTTCTTGCAATAGGAAAAGCTGTTCAGTTGTGTAAAACACAGCGTTTGCTAGGTGACCAGGTGCAGGGACAAGCACAAGAAGTCTCTCTCCTAGTCCTAACACGGAATCACTGCTCTTCTTGGTCTTGCCTTTGAAAGGAAGTAATGAAGACCATCTGCAATAGGGGACAAATGCTCTTAGGAGGTGCCAAAGTTATCAGTAGGTAACTATTTATAGCTATTTATAAACAACTGGCTTACCTGTATCTAAAATTTCAGACTTATCACAACCTCCTCCATATTTGTGTTTCTTGCGGAGCTGTTTTAACAACTGAAATAAAATGTGATGTTTGTAGTATTTTTTTGATCTGAGGTTGTGGAGAGGTGGATAATGTGAGAATTCTGCCCTGTCACAGTGCTGTGAGGAGAAGGCATTAAAAGAGTGAATATAGACCCCCCCAAAAAATGAATCTGAAATTGTGAAATATACAAATATATCTCTTTCAGTATTCATGTTCACAGTAGCTATGATTGAGAGATGTTTACATTTAGGGAACGGAAATATTTTAGGGAACATGAAAAGTATCAGCCAGTTTTGCTTAAAACCGTGGTCAATTCATTGCTGTTTAAAAGCCCACACAAACTGAATATGAATCACCTCAGCATCACTGCTGCGCCTGTGTTTGGAATCATACAGCAGACATTCAGCAAAAGGAACAGAAAATTGGATAGGAAGGGGACCTTCCTGATGACATACAAAGTGATTCACTGGATAAAGCTTCATTTGATGCATAAGACCTTTCAATGCTGTTTGAAGACTGAAACTCATAAACATGTGGGAGAAGCTTTGCCATTTTTCTGCATCTCAAAGATAGTAGTTAACTTCTGTCTTAAAGGAATATCAACATTTGCAAAATATCAGCTGAACAGCTTCAGAAGCTGAAGTATTTTATTTTACTAGTATGACTGATATAGAAGAGATGCTATCACGATGAGTTCTATCCAGTTCCTTCAAACATTTCCCCATCTTGAGCTAGACTCGTGATCTTTAGGAAGTACCAAGCTTTAAGTAGTCTGGTTTGTAAGCTGACAAGGATGGTCTGGAAGGGTACCTGGTTAGTGGGGCTGAGACAGGCCAGACTCAAGGGCTGGTAGTCAATGGTTTGCTGGTAGCAAGTGGGATCAGCACTGGGGTTTATGTTGTTTAACATTTTCATCTGTGACCTGAGTGATGACATAAAAACTCACCTGCAGATCTGTTGAAGGTAGTTTTAATTAAGGGCACTGACTGTCAAGATCAATGGCAGACCTTCAATGCAAGGGGACTTAAAACATGAGGACTAGACCAGCAAAACTCTCAGAAACCTAGCAAAGTGCAAGGTCCTGCACTTGGGGTGTAATAGCAATTTGTATGGTTTGGGAGATGACAGACTGAGCAGCAGCCCTGCTGGAAAGGAGGTACTGCTGGATCCACAGTGATTAAGAACCATGAGTGGCAAGATCATCTTAGTAGAGGAAACTGGCCTCTGTTGGGAGGATTATGGCCAGCAAACCAAGGGAGTTATTGTTCCTTCCTCTTGACACTGATGGGCCCACTCCTGGAATACTGCACTCTGTTCTAGATGTGGAGATGCTGGACAGCATCCAGTAGAGAGCTGATGGAATGGCCCGAGGCATGCAGTGATCAGGGGCTGGCCAGCAAGGACAGGCTGAGGTAGCTGTCCTTGTTTAGTCTGACAGAGGAGGCTGGGGAGTGATCTAATGACAGCCTAAAAATACCTGAAGGATAGATGCAAAGTTGGTGGAGCCAAATTCTTCCACATTAGTATTAGGTCACTACCATGGAAGGGGCAACAGCTACATGTTGTAGCTTTGTAGTTTCAGACAGAACATTGGAAAAACTTTTACCACTTCAGTTGGTAGTGTAGCACTGGAACAGGTGACCCAGAGAGATCCCAGATTCCCTTTCTTTGAAGGTTTTCCAAACTTTGCCAGGCAAAATCATGACTGACCTGATCTAGTGTTGGTGACCATCCTGCTTTAGGCAGGAGCCAGACCATGGACACTCAGACCTCTCTTCCAAACAGCGTTTTTATGATGCTGGCATCTAAAGCTCACTGAAATCAACAGTGCTGAAGTTCTTTCTGTTGAGTGTTGTACTCAGCTAATTCTTTATTAGCTGACATCCTGCGTTACCTGAGGGTCAAACAAGATTTTAGAGTGGGAAGAGTATATACTTGCTAAACACAACTGAAATTCTATATGAAAAAGTGTAGCTGAAAGTCACTTCTCCCTCAGGTGAAGTGTTCCTTTGAGACTGATCTCTAGTAGTATTGTCTGGTCTCTTACCAGATTCAGGGAGTGCCAGAGAAAGATAGGAACAGGTCGTAGAAGCATTTCTAAGGAATATATAGACAATACTTTATTTCCTCATTAAGGCATTGGTTCTGCTTTTTCCTGCAGTCTTTGCCTCATTTTATGATACAGATTGTATTCAAATACTAATGGCATACCCACTGTGGCTTATTGTCCAAAAAATTGCCCACGGGTCTATTACACAGGTTGCAGTGTGAATGATGGTGGTAATAACCATTTAAAATTAATATGGAAAGAATTGATTTCAAATTAATATTCATTGTCTTGATTAGAATTTGTTTTGACATGACATTTCTGCTCAGTAGAATGAAATTCAACTGTAAGCGGGAATGCATTTTATGTCATTAAAATCCATGTTCCTGTTAGCTAGAATTCTTGATAAGTGATTCTTGAGCCAGTCAAGGCTGAAGTTGTGTTTAACCCTTCTGGTTATCCACAGTCAAATAGGAATAGTGTTGGTCATTCCCAACACAACCGTGATATTAAGACCCTATTTTCTAACCTTTAGGTGTGCCAAAATAAAGAAGTATGACCTTTCTTTAAGGGAAGCATAGAGCTGTCTCATAAGTTTCCATCAACTCTGACATTTCTTTTTAAACACTGCCCTTAAGCTAAATGAGGCTTCTTCATTTGCTATTGACATGATGACTTTATGTGCTTCTGTTTAAAGATCCAGAAAACGTGGTGATGATACTGTAGTGGGAAAACAAATCTCGTAGCTCGTCAAAGCATTTCTCTAATACTGCTAAACTTTTGCATCTGATAGCTTATTTCCTTTTTCTGCATTTTCAAAGCTTATGAAACCATGAAGGCTGTCCAAGTGAGAGCTCTGTTGCACAGATTTATACAACGTGTGAACTCAGTTCAACACCAGTCACATGCAGGTGAAGCCTGAATTATATACGTGCCTAAAATTTTCATCAGAAAGCCTGCCCACACCATACTCAAACACCTTGGTTAAGATCGTTTTCCTGCTTCCTGCAGAGAGGTGGTAAGGGGAGCGTCACAGCTTGAGAGGCTGTGTGCTTTTCCCTCTGTACAACAGTCAGCCTCACTGCAGCAGCCACCTTTGTGCAACTGCTTCTGTTCAACTACAGAAGCTTTTTTTGGATTCTCTAAGTTAAGCACTGCTAAGCTATAGCAATGCAAATTTCCACACCTGCAGAGACAAAAAAAAAAAAAAGAGATATTTTTAACTGATTGTGTGGTATTTATAGTGGAGAGTAACAGGAAACATGCTTGAAGCAGTGATAAAACAAGATGTTTAGTTCAGCAGGAGGGATGTCGGTCAGGAGTACTTTAGCTGCTGTTGAACATGCCTCAAAACTTGGGATGAGTAAGATAACCTTCTTTGCTCTTTCTTTGCTATGATTCTATGATATCTCTGTAACGGAGGTGATGGCAATGCTTTGTTAGGCCTGGGTTCTTGCAAGTGCATCTTCCATAAGTTGCAGCCGGTTATCTTGGTGTGAAGACCACTAAAAATTATGACTTTAGGATAGCAAATGGAGGCTGAAGATAACGGAAAAATCTTTTGTGGAAGCAGGGCAGGAAACTTCTCCCACAGTCCTTGACTGGAAGTTGGGTGCCTGTGAGTAGCATAGCACAAAATCCTACCCCTTTAAAACAAAGGAAACTGAAAGTACAAGAGCAACAGGGACAGTGAAAATCAGCAAAGAGGCAAAAAAGTGAAGACAAGACAGTCTTCAGTAGAGGCAGGAGGGGTGTAAAGTTGGCAAGAAACTGAACCCTCCAGCAGTACTGAGTCCAAGGCAGCCTCAGGAACCACAGTCACTTGCTGTCCAAAATGTGCTTTTCCAACTCTGTGACTGGAGGAGACTTCTGGAAGAGAGATGGCATAAAGGAACAGTCCCAATCTATACAGCAATCACAGAGGCAACACTAGGCACTTGGTACATGTACCTAAAATTCTCAGCAGCTAGGGATCCAGAGTCTGCTTGGATCACAAACCTTATTGATATTAAGAGAGAGGCATGATATTGATGAAAGTGCTTGGTAAAAGGAGAGCTGGGTAATACTGAGTTTTTTGGGATTCTTACTGTGGCATTCAGCAAAAGCTGGAATGAACTTGTGTGCTCTATCTAGCTGTGTCTGTGTTAATATGAATAGGTCCATTAGTAGAACAAAAAGCCATGGTATCATCCAATTAGTGGAGGTGTTCCTCTCAGTAAGTATCTGTGCAGTAAGGGATCATATGTGACAAATGAAAGAATTCAAGTAAATTAATGTACTTAACACAGAGTATAAAACTGTAAGTGGTGTATTGCAAGCCAAATTTTCAGTAAAATCCTACCAATTCTAGTTCTCTCAACCCTCCTGAGAAGCGATTTTTCTTCCAAGCAACTGCATCCACATTGCTGGCTCACTCAGGCAAGGTCTTCCTGCATGTTCTCTTTTGTATTAGCTGTGGGTACACAAACATAGAAGAGCCTAGTTTTCAGGCATTCCTGTAGCATTTGAGGAATAGATCATGTCAGAACTATATGATGAGCAACAGCAGGAAGCATTGGACTTGTGAATCAAAGCTTTGGCTGAAGGATATTAGGTCAAGGCAAGCTGGGAACTATCTGTATGTATGAAGTTTGCTGTGACAAGCCTTATCTTCAGGATATAAATATCAAGAAACAACCCTTTTCAAGTAAATGTAAATTGCTGAGATTACTTAACAAGAAATATACCAAGTATCTTGTGTCTTTTCAGGAAGAACTAGAGGCAAAGGCTAAAGCTGACAAGATTAAACTTGCATTGGAGAAACTGAAGGAAGCCAAAGTTAAAAAGGTGAGCCTTAAAATAGTAAATTCTACCATCAGAGCTGCTGTCTGAGTACCTGTTAACATTCTTCTTAATAATGAAGTTCTTACTAAAATGATTAAGCTTTTCCATATTTTATCTGTAAAGATATTCTGTGGAGCTCTCGTCATCCACCTCAAGAGAAGTCTCTGGGAGAATGCTCCCTCCAAGGGACTTATTTTTTAGTGGACTTGGGAAGCACTGCCTCTTTTTCTTTTTTTCAGTGTTGGGGCAAATCCCACTGTTCTGATAAGTTGCTTTGGAGAAAGCGAAGTGTACGTGAAAATGTTGCTCACTTATGCTGTACTGATTCCAGGAGTATTAAACTTTTCTTTTACAGTGCATGTGGATTTAGCTAATCCCTATTAAATTAATGAGGGTCTTCTTGCTAAATCTTTTCACAGCAGTGTAGTAATGTAAAAGGATAATAGAAATTATTTTAGACCAACAAATTAAAAAGCTTCCAGCCAGTGTCTGCACTGTGCTGCAGTGTGCCATGTAATTATACCCACTCATCCTAAACTAGTGTTGCAGCTGAACTCAACAGAAGCTGCAGGTGTCCAGTAACTCTGAATAATGGATGTGAACTAAAAACAGTCATGACCTTTCAGTCTTGCTCAAAGGATATGGGAAGTGCTGGAGCCTGCAGAGCTTCCAGGAAGAATGAAACTTCCAATAAATTCGGGGATCTTCAGTCTTGAGATGGTTCCCATGGAACACTTTATTACAAATGCTACTTCTGAGACAATGTGTTGGGAGGATTTCACCGATGTTGACTTTGTACAGCTCTATGACTAAAGTTATGACTGCTCATTGGTCACCCTCTTTTCTTTGTAATGTTAGCAATTCTCCTTTGGGAGACGTTTTTTTTCCCCAACTTTTTTTCCCACCCTGAATATTTGGAACCATACGGTAGAAGTAAAGTTCGATCTTGTGGCTATATCACTATAATGAAATTACTATGTCGTTCTTGAATTCTAAATTGACTAAATAATTGGCAAGAAAACTGCTTTTCTCTCTTTTACCAAAAGTGGAGGGCAGAGGGTAGGGATGATGGTGAAAAGCAAGCTCACAGCCCTGTACATCAGGAGAGCAGACTTTGGCATCTTTGAAGATCTGCTTGGAAGAGTCTCGTGGGATACGGCCGTGGTGGGAAGAAGGGACCAAGAAAGCTGGTTAATATTTGAATATCACTGCCTTCAAACTCAAGAGAGTTCCATCCCAATGGAAGATGATCAGGAAATATCATGAAGATGATCAGGAGTATCTCTCCTGTGAGGAAAGGCTGAGATAGCCTAGGGAAAAGAGGGCTCTGTCTGGTGCTTGTCTATCTCTAGAAAAACCTCAAGAGAGGGTGCAGACAGAACGGAGCTGGGCTCTCTTCAGTGCTGCCCAGTGCTGGGACCAGAGGCAATGGGGACAAACTGAAACACAGGAGGTTCTGAACACCAGGAAACACTTCTTCACTGTGAGGGTGGCTGAGCGTGGCACAGGTTTCCCAGGGAGGTTGTGGAGTCTCCCTCCTTGGAGATACTGACAAGCCATCTGGACAGGGTCCTGGCCAACAGGCTCTAGCTGGCCCTGCTTGCCCAGGCAGCTGGGCTGGATAAGCTCCAGAGGTGCCTTCCAATCTCGACTGTTTTGTGATTCTGTGAAGATGGAAGCTGCATGAATGTTTCTGAGCAGTCAGTTATAACCAGAAAAAATCCCCTTTTGCCTTAGATGTGTTAGGTTATGCACGTACAACACTTCTTTTTCTCCATAATCTGCACTATGGTTTGACTGCTTATTTTACAGAATATTCTTCTTACAAGGATTGGAATCAAAACAAGTTCATGGTTTTTGTTACATTTTTTTTGCTTTTCAGAGATAGTGTAGATTTTCTCTTGGGGATCATAATTCTGCTTCTATCTGACCTTTTACAGAGATTGTCTCTACAGAACCAAGCTTCCTATGCACACATTTTAAAATAAAGAGCTATTTAAACAACACCATATGGAAGAGTACTCCCAAGTCACCAGCGATGTACGGACCTTGTAAAATTATTCTACTGTTTTCAGTACTAATGGAATATTTTAAGTACTTTCTTATAATCTATTTCCAGTTCTTTATCACATTTTATGTACTTCAGCATTTTCTTGCATTGTTCCTCTCTGAAGAAAGTTCACTCTTTCTTGTTTAACAAATACTTCACCATATAAAGAAGTAATGAGTGTCTTAGGTTAACTTGGTCAATGTAAGTAACTCATGAGGGGAAGAGGAGGGGCAGTCACTGATCTTTTCTCTGTAGTGGCCAGTGACAGAACCCAAGGGAATGGCCTGGAACAGCCCCCTCCAGGGACGTGATCACAGCACCAAGCTTGACAGAGTTCAAGAAACATTTGGACAATGCTCTTGGGCACATGTTGTGGCTCTTGGGGTTGTCCTGTGCAGGGCCAGGAATAGGACTTGATGATCCTGAGAGGTCCCTTCCAACTCAGCATATTCTGTGAACACATCTATTTTCTTATTGATGACTGTTGGACTATGGCCCATCTTAGTACAATCCATTTCAGGTTATTCTGTTGGCATGGCAAGATTCTTCCATTCCTTTTCTATTTAAAGCTAAATTTTCCACATTTGTAGCTTGCATTAAGGACACTCTGTCCTTTTGTACTTGGTTTCCCTATCAAGCATTTTCCTTAATTGCACATGTAGTAGATTTAGAGAAGATATTAACTTCTGCTTTGTCTTCATAGCAATTTCACCTTTCCTGAAGTCATGCATAGGACAAGGTTCAATTTTATTTTTAGAGAAAAGGTCTTTATTTTGGCGGCATTATAATGTGAAAATTTCTGAGCTGTTTTATCCTCTCAGCTTGCTGTGGGATGGGATGCCTTTGAATCAGTAATAACCTTCAGTCTTAATCTTTCTTATCTGTGTTAGCAGATTCACACTAGTCTTTTTCGTGCTTCTGAAATTAACTGACTCTTCTGTGACTTTGTTCTCAGCTTGTTATCAAGGTGCACATGTACGATAACAGCACAAAGTCTCTGATGGTGGATGAGCGTCAGGTGGCACGGGATGTTTTGGACAATCTCTTTGAGAAAACCCATTGTGACTGCAATGTTGACTGGTGTCTGTATGAGATGTACCCAGAGCTGCAGATTGGTAAGTGGTGTAGTGGCACAGCACAGAGCAAATAGATGTAGTGCTGGTAATCTTGAAAGATCAGGTAATCTTGACAGGATCATAACATTTCTCCTGCCCATGTATCTCCTGACACTGGAACATCGCTGACTCTAAGCTGAGGAATGTTGTAGAAATATATGTGGTCTGTTCTTGCTTTAGAAAATGTGATCACCACAGACCACTGAAATGGGAGTACAGCTGTTCCCAGGAAACTGCCAAAGTCTTTCTGAAATTTGGAGCTGGGTGAATTCCCTATCCCAGTAGTGAATTTGTAGAAAAGTGCAGGTTGGGACCCTCTAATATGACCTGTCAAGTTATGCTGAATTCCTTTTCCTTTAAAGAGTTTTTTTTAATATTACTGTTCAGCTATTTTATATAAATGAAAATAGAGAGGAAGAGATCGGAGAGACCTAATCTTGGCATACCATGTGACTTTCCTGGGAGAGGAGCCTGGGGTTCAGAGCAGATCAGGAAGGGATAGAGCTGACATTAGGTCTTTCATGTCAAGTTTTTTAACTACAAAGATGCTGGGTGAACCAGTATATCTTCACATCAGTTCTCAGTCTATCTTTTCTTTTATTTTCAGTGCGTAAAATTCTTCCTCCTGACACAAAGCAAATTTTCATTGTAAAAGAAGTAAAGCAAAAAGACAAGGAAATAAATTTTTGCTTCTTTTTTTTCAATTCATTAGCCAAAGTGAATATAGACCCCCTTCTCCCTCCTCCCAATCTGCAATACTGCAAATGTTAAAAAAATGAAAATCAATCAAAAGCAGAAAGTCGTGAAAAACATGGGTGTAATCATCTGCTCCTGGTGGGTCACTGTTTCCATCCCTTGCAGTCTTCAAGCAACATCACAGAGATGTAGGAGGAATCCAGGAGCATGACACAGCTACATAAGGCATCTTCTGTAACTGCTTCACCCTTCCATGTTACACAATTTCATGTGGGTTTTGCACCCCTCTGTGCAGTGGAAAAGAGTGCTGGACTGTCTAGCCCTGAGTGAACATCAGATAATGATTACATTCTTACACAGGAATTTCTGCAGCCTCAGGAGAGGGGAGAAACAGTTTGAATGTCTTACATTATCTTCTCTGTCTCTCCAGAAAGGTTTTTTGAAGACCATGAAAATGTTGTTGAAGTGTTATCAGACTGGACTCGAGACACTGAGAATAAGATTCTGTTTTTGGAAAAAAGTCAAAAATATGCTTTATTTAAAAATCCCCAGGTAAGCTAACATGGTATTTGGATGAGAGTCTAAACTTAGGTCATTTAGTCTGCATGCTTCCTATTGCATTAATAATTTGCTTTCAGCTCTGTCAGTTCAGAATTAGAGAAAGCAAAGCTTGTATTTTCAACCAAAAACCCCACCAAGATGTTGAATGCAAGGATTTTAAAACTAGTGTTTTCTATTTTTTTTTTCCTGATACTATTTTAGAGTCCTTTCTGTAGAGACAAAAGCTGAAGCATGTAGTTCACCTCCAGTACAAGTTACTGCTTGGCCACAGCTCTTAGAACTGGGTGAGATGGCACAGCTGTAAAAACCTGGCCTTTGTTACTACTACAACTTCTCCATTTTTTCTGCTGACGAATATCAATATTTCCTTAAAGGTCCAGTTTTTTGCCAGTTGTACAGGAAACTTCATAAAAAATATACTGAGTACTATAGAGGATTTACTGGATTTTTTTTATACTGAGGAGAAGAACTGGATGAACAGTAACTTGTGCACATTAGCTTTGTAAAGGAGGGTCTGCACACTGAATTGCAACAAATTATTCAGAGAGGTGTATAAACAAATTGTTTTATTTCTTGTGCTGTGTGGTCAAACCTGTATGTACAAACATCCTAGAACATATAGTTGCTGGATTCTGGGGCACAAGATCTTTTCCTCATGTCAGCTGACTATTAGCTCACTGAGCATCTGGTTTGTTCCTAAGGGCTGCAAGAGGAAAATGAGCAATTCAGCATTGCCGAAAAAAATGAGTCAAATATGTAATTTGGCAGCAAATCTCACCAAGCTGCTCATTAGGAAGTTGGCTTTTTATAGAATGAGCCAATGTTTCAAATAAAACCTGCAGAAAAGATGTTTCCTTCATTGACATAAGTATCCACAGTCTGGGAAGGAAAACTTATCCTGCAGTGTACATGGATTAATGTTGATTTTTAATATGAAGCAGGAAAGCCAAGGTTGGAAATAACACATAATGGCTCAAAGTGTCTTCCTTTCTAGAGTGTATAAACCAACCCAGCAGCACAGGTTCAACTGCACATTTGATTTGTACACGGTAGTGTTATTTGGGAAAGTGGCTTAGGGCAAGGCTCTGAACCTCAAACAGGAAATAAAACTCTGATGAATATTCTGCTCTGATGAATATTGCATTTTGGTTGCGGTGAAATTTAGAAATAAACATGACTTAAACCAAAACCAAACAAAAGTGTAGCTCTGTCCTTGTGTCTCAGCTGGATCTAGACACATCTGCAGTAATTGAGCTTTAGCCCCTCTGTGATAAGCTCTAAAATGAACAGTCTAAGGAAACTGGATCAGTTGTGACTATCACACTATTGAAATATTTTGCCAGTAATAAAGTCTGGCCATCTGTCAGGCTTGGTAAACTCAAACTTTGTGAATGGGGAGAACGGTACAGTCATATCAGTACTTTGTGGCAGAAAGTAATCAGTACTGTACAGAGCTCACAGTAGATACTGAAACATGGTAAAATGCATGATCTGCTGTGAGGCCTGGAAAGGTAAACCAAGTGGAAATGCTGACTTGTGGGGGATAGGGTGTATGATTACCTAGCTAACCACTTATGGAAATAACGGTGTAACCAATGGGAAACTCAAATCTTGTACTCTGAGACTGTGTCCTCAGTGTATTCAACCTTCTTCTAGCTCAGTCAAAGCTGCCACATAAAACTCATTTGGGAGTACAGAAATTACAGAATGCTTTTTTTGACACACCCAGTGGTGCTAATGCAGCAGCAGTTGAATTCCTGGTTGGTTTTATTTTGTTCTCATTCTTTTGGAAGTGTTTTGTGGAGATCTCACAGTTTTTTAACTTGCAGATATTTTTCTGGGGAAAAAAAGGAGGCAAATTCCAAAGCTGGCCAGGTGTCTGCAGTTTATTCTTAGACAAATTAGTGATACAAAATATTCGTTACAGAGATTTGACACAATTATATGCTTTAAAAAAAATCTTATAAAGATGGGAAGATGCCTTCCTAAAACAAGTGGACCTCTGGAGAAAGTCTGTGACCTGTGCCAATGTTTATTGTTTCTTTCTCTGAACTAGTTATAGAGCTAGTATGGATTTAACAACAATTCATTAAATGTGTTTCATTTTCTAAGGGGGAATTGAGGTTCTGAAATGCAGGATTTATTCTCTGTGAGCTGGAAGTGTGTTGCTCTGTTAATGCCAGTGGCTTTTTTTTAAGATTGTCATTCTTGTCATGCAGCACTTGGTAATACTTTTCTGCAGCTTTGTTTCTGAAATATTTTTTTAAAGTGTTTAGAATAACCTTTTGAAAAAGCTTCTGCAAAATTCTCAGGTGTCCCCCTCACCACGAAGACAGGCACACTTTTGCCCACTGCTCCCTGTGATATAATAGACTCTGCAGGGAACTTGCAGTAAAAGACTGTTCCATGAATGCCATCAGTGACTCATCTGCAGAGAGGGAGCATCACAAGTCTGTGACTAAAGAGTGAAACAAAAATACATACTGTTACATGGGCAAATAAAGAGAACCTTTTTGACATTGGAAAGGTGATGCTTTGTCATATGGTTGAGTGATGCTGGTTTTCTCTTGAAAGGTTGTCAGGTCTCAACACCTCTTTACAAAACTCAAAGAATAATTCTCAGCTAAAAGATACTCTAAAAGGAAGAAAAATGAAGGAAAATTGATATTTTTAAGGTATAGCTGAATCTAAACTCCTTGCTGTAAATGCTGGTCATGCTCTTAGAACACTGTATTTTAGTGTTGCTTGCATGAACTTCAATTTCCTGTGTTTTTCTTTTGATGAAATCGAACAGTGCAGGCAATGCCACCTGCATGTGCATTTGTTTGTTTGTTTGTTTTATTATTATTGGATAATATTTATGAAAATTATTGAACCTCTGTACACTGAGTACTTTATGCTTCTGCTCCCTCATATGTAAGCCAAAAGCCAGAACTACACCTTCCAATGCAGAACCCATACACTGAATTGACATTTTATTTCTTCTGAAAACCAAGAGTTCTCAACAACATCAGAAGGAGGTGGAGTAAGAATTTGTAATGTCTTTCATAAAAGGACAGCTATAGAGAGTTTCGTGCTTGAATATTTATCTACTATCCATCAGGTGATACTTTTTTTTTCACCAGCTTGGCCACATTTGTGAATCAAGGTTTTCGTTTTGCCTTCACCATTACCCAGTGATGAAAACATAAAAGGGTGGCAGGGAACTTGGTTATTGAGTGTGCTGGCAAAACTACAAAGAAATAGAAGTGAGAAAAGTGAAGTATTTTTCACTGTACTCCCATTGTTTAGTAATCTTAATTTCTCTCTCTTTTTGGAGGTTTCAAAAGAGCTTTGCCTTTAGCTTCATATATTTTTTTACATTTGTGATCTTCAGAGCAATTATAGGTATCTTCTAACATTTTTTGATATGCAGTTTTCTAGGGGACACACCATGGTGTGAGTTGCAGGTATGACTGTGTTCTGTTTTATTTCTTCTGCACAAACCATGCTGTATTGAGTAGCAGTTGCAATGGTCTGAAATGGAATGTGAGCTGGCCAGTTCTTGCCTCATATTGAGTGCAGGTTGGATGAGCATAAGCAGGCAGCCCATTGCTCAAAGAAGGTAGTATGAAGCAGCTGCCTTGTTTTATGCACACTGTCTGATCTGTGCTGTTGTGGATTTTTCAGATCTTCTGGAAAATCAGTTTCAAGAGCTTGAAAGCAAAAATACAACCTAAGTGTAAGAGGAAGCAGAGAGAACATTCTGTCTTGCAGCACCTGGTTTTTTTGCCATGTACTGGCAAGTAGTTGCTGCTGCATTGCCACTTGGATGGGTCTGTGTATGAAAAAAATGAAAGCTGTGAGAGAGGTGCTGTTTCATTTAGGAAATTATTTTTTTGAGCATAGAGACATAAACATCAATCAGAGAGTTTGATAGTGCAGTAGTTAAGGCTACTGTTTGTACCATGATCCGGGTTTGCTTTGCTTACATGCCAACATAGATGTTCTTGGAAACTACTGAAAACACTTTCTGTCTTCCACTGTTTGAGGGTTATACAGTGCAGAGAGATAACAGCCTGATTTTTTTTTACCTGCCTTTCCACACAAAAGGACATGGCTGTATCCCTAAGTGGAAAGGTTGTATATGCATAGACTTGTCTTTTGAATGTAAGAAATAGTTAATTCTCAAATCCATAGAAATTTGTAGAAAGCTACCCTGTAGCTACATCTTGTCCCATTAATGACCTGACATCCCAAAGCAAACATGCGTTTCCCAGTGGTGTCCTCACACAGGAAAGAGGTTGCCTTTTATCATGACCTTTGACTACTGGACTTGAAATGACCTCTTCTGGACACATGTGGTTTGCCTCCTCTAGGATGAATGCTTCTGATCAAAAATAGAAGACCACACAGTGATAAAACAAGTACAGTGTACAGTCTGCTCCACAGGTTCTTAGCCACTGACAAATAATAAGTACCATGTACTTCCAGATTTCAGATCAGAGACATAAAGGAGGTAATCAGTAACAAATGAAGTGTGTGTTGACAGGTGAAAGATGACAGTGTACATCTGTGTAACATTGGGTTAGGTGACAGAGCCCTGTCTCCCTAATGAAAAAGCTGTGGCATTAGAGATCCAGCATGGATATCCTTACAAACTTTCTCTCTTTACAATTGATTATGTCAGTACAGGGTGGTCTGGGCTTCTGCTAAATAAATGCCAGATGCCTGAATGTGAATCAGTTGTAATCAGAGGAGCTTTGCTTTCGTGTTACCAATCCACAGAAGGCTGAGTCAGGTAAATGCTCTCCCCACTTGTAGTAAAGCTGATGAGCCAAGCCTTGTAGAGACAGTGATAAGGTGTACTTACCTTGATAAGTCTTCATTGTGTATTTTAGGGATTGTACTATGTCTTTATAATGATCTAGAGAAGAAGCCTTACAGCTTGCATGTCCCTCTGCTTTCCAAATCCATCCCAAGGTCTGGAGGCCCAACCCAGCCTAACAGTGCCCTCTGAGGTTTCAGGGCTGTGATAGTGCTGCGTGTCAAGAAGAGCTGTTGCACATGCAGAGAGCGCTGGCCTGCAGCTGCTCAGAACAGTATCTTTTTTCAGAGGCATTGTCACTCAGTCAGACTTATGGTTCTGAACTACACAGGCAGGCATCGCTCTCTGGGTTGCACAGAAAACACACTTTTAAGTGGATTTTGTTTTGAGCTGGTTTGGGTGTTTTTCCACTCTGAATACTGTCTTTAGATGTAGTTGCAAAGCTGTGGTCCTTAGTGTTTGCTTACCTTCAGCTGTGGACTGAAAATACGTCCAGGAAGTCTGAAGCCAGCTGCGTTTCCTGGGATAACTGTCTATTGTATTGAAAGTTAGAGTTTCTCATACCGTAGACATCGCATCAGCATAGGCCAAAATGCAGGTGTCTGTGTTTCTGAGCTCCCCTGTCTGACTTCATGTGAACTTTTAAGAAAGCAGTTTTTAAAGAACTGATTTTGAGATTCAGACCTCTTCTGCTTCCTCTCCTGGTGCCCCTCCAAAAACGGTCTGCTCTGAGGCTCGCATTCTGGCAGACAGCTGTTCACAGAACTGCTTGGAAAAGAAGATGTGGTTGTGTGGGAGAGCAGGGTTTCACTTTAGATAAATTGCATTACTGTAAATGTGGTCTGCTGGCAGGGCAGATTTGCTGCTTGTTTGTTTTTTTCTTATATTATGGCAACAGTGTGTTCCTTCATTTACATACTTCTCACTTCTATTTTGGTAATGTTTACATTTATGTTGCAGTTCAGCTGTTGTGGAGTTTTAGGCATGTAAATATGTTGTCACTTTCTTATAGTCTTGAGACATGAAGAAATAGAGAGAGATGAAAAGTCAGGTAAACTGAAAAATTATAAAGCACGAGAACGCTGAGTGTTACCATTCTGGCCTGAAGGCCATGGTTCCAAATGCTACTTGGTGCATGGCACCCTTGATGTCCCTGCTTGCTTCACACCCAGCTGCCTTACAGTCTGCAGGCAGCTGGCTTTGCTTGTCTGGCCCTGCTTGCTGTGGAGCAAAGCCACTGCACATGCTCCAGCACACAAGTCTTAGCATCCTTCCCACCTGTCAGAATTTTCACATATGTCCAAGAGCTGTCCTTTTGTCCATCTGTACAATGCAGATGGATGCAGACTGGTTATTGCTGTTTAAGAGTAGGTGAATTTGTTTTTATGGGTGAGCATGTCCTTGAGGCGCTGTGGTTCCTTGTTTGTGGGGCAGGCAGGCACTGGGTCCTCTGAGGGCAGCTGCAGCTTCACAGCCCTCTGACACAGAAACAGAGGAGTGCAGGCTTTACTTTCAGTAGGCTGGAGCATGTGTGCCAAGATATCATTTCTTCAGATTTTTTCTAGATTTTTGAACAGCTTCCTCACTTCATAAAAGTACTTTGAAGAGCATGAGCAGGGGTACAAAAGTAGAAAGTAGTAACTTTGGATAAAGGCTTTGGCATATGAGCACTTTAACTAAAAATTAAGAGTTGAGTTATATCCAGAGTGCAAGATACAAAGCATGCAAATTACCAGATTTGGTTGTAGGGAAAATGCTTTCTAGCCTTTTGGCACTGCATTGTATTCATTGTATATCAGCATGCAATCAAATGTTAGGTTCTCTACAACCTGTAATAATATAGGAAGCAGTGGAAATTGGAATGCTAAAACCCAAACCCACTGATCCAAAAAAATAGCCAAAAACATAAGCCACTGGTTTTAATTTTTGGAGGCTGTATATACATGGGCAAAACCAATCTTGTATTACCTTTGAATTATATTCAGAATAAAGAATTAAAATTCATGAGCAGGCAGGTGTGATTAAACTTTTCTGTAAGAAGAGTCCATAAGCATGTCTCTTGCATCTGCTGATTTGGGTACTCAGTATTGAAAGACTCAGTAACTATTGAGTGAGTTTGTAGCAATCTAGTTACTTGTATTCCTGGCTTTATAATGAACATGAATTTCTTTTGTGTCTTCATCAGAATTTCTACCTGGCAAACAAAGGGAAGAAAGAAAGCAAAGAAATGAATGATAAAAACAAAGAGGCTTTGCTGGAGGTAAGCCAACTAATTAGGCTGATGATGCAAATGTCACCAAAACTCTGCCACCATTTGCATCTGCTCTGCAATAACAGCATTTAGTTCTTTGTGAGAAATAGTGTAACAACAGGAAGTTCTGTGATCATTGGCATCTTTGTATCTCGGGTTTAATATGTAGATTTTCCTCTGCATCTGCTGCTCCTCATTAAAAATGCAGATTGTTCACTCTTAGGCCAGCCCTTGGGACTTTTTACTGTTAGTAAGCTTGATCAGTACCAAACAATTATTTTTATGTTAGAAGTGGATTTACTTCTCAACTTATTAGCTGTACTACAACAGAAAAAGAACTGTTCACTTTTCCAGAAAGTCTGTTTAATCTCTTGCCCTTCCTGCTTAAGTTTTGCTTCAGATGTATGCTTGAGAGAGAAAAATCCAGAGCTATTTGAAAGAAAAGATTACCAGAGTTCTCCAGGCAAGCAGTTTGGTGAAAGTTCACAAAGGAAATGCTTTTCTCAGGTGACTGAGGACTCACATTTCAAAAGTAGTGCATCTCATGAAGGCACCAGACGTTAACCAGCAGAAGTCCTGGTGACTTCTAAATGAAAACATTAAGTGATAAGTGTGTTGGCATTAAAAATTGCCTAAGAGTAGGTCCTCCAAGCAAACAATTAGTAAATCTGATTAACAGTGTTTTAAATGCTAGCATATATTTCAAAGTGAAAGCAGAGACTGAGCTGTTTTTAGAGCTCTAAGCAGTCTCTAAAGAATCTTTCTACCAAACTATTTCTCTACAGAATCTATAAACACTGCAGTAGAGGAAAAAACCCAACAACAGTATCAACCACTCTGTTCTATAGCCTTCATTGAGCACATCTATGTCTAGTTAAAAACCTTTGTAGGTTTGTGCTTGACCCTGAGGGATGGAGGTTTTGCAAGCCTTCTTTATCAGTGTGAGCACCAATATTAGCTTGGAAAAGTTTCCTTTTCCTGTCTAAGGTGTTCATCTCCAGTAACTGCATTCCCCATATTCATATGTTCACTGTCACAGGAAATGTCTTTCAAGGGAGCATTTTTCTGCTATTCATTAGTAGGATGGTGGTTAAATGGATTTGTTTTGTGCATTATTATTCTTGTTGCACAGGAAAGCTTCTGTGGGACATCGGTCATTGTGCCAGAGCTTGAAGGGGCCCTTTATTTAAAAGAAGATGGAAAAAAGTCCTGGAAGAGGCGTTATTTTCTTCTACGAGCTTCTGGGATTTATTATGTACCCAAAGGAAAAACCAAGGTCAGGAAGCCAAATAATTCTTTTAGCAATAAAACAATTCATGGAGGTGAAAGTGTAGAACTCCCAAGGTGACATTTGAAGAGCACTGTCTGGTGCATCTGAGAGGGCTGAGGTTTCCATGATTCAACTTTGACTACACCACTTGTACAAATACTGGAATGCAATCATTGAATCCTGTCACGTTTCCCTCCTTTTGATTTCCAGGGATAGATAAAAGCATTAATGAAATAGTGCTCCTCAGGAAAGCAGGAGGGGAAGGAAAAACAGCGTAGCGCCTGTCAGCTGGTGATGTGCTGCCAAAATGCTTCATTCTTATATGGGTTCCCTCTGAAAGAATATCTTAAAAAGTTGTCAAGTAAACTAATTTCTTGTCACAAAAAAGGTAGAATTTTACTTTGCTTGATACTGACTTTCTGCACCAGTAAGCAGCATGCAGAAATGCTGTACTTTTTAAATACAGTGATCTGTACCTAGAGAATGTGTTATGCCTTTTATGGCTTTTTAAAACCGCTCTTTATGTAGAAAAAAATGAGTCAGAAGCATCTACCTGGCTGAATCAAATTCACTGACATTTACTATTACAAAATATTTGAAGAGTCTAAATTGCCAGCACTGGATGTATTGTACATAAGGGCAGCTGGCTTTTCATTTTCACAGTGATGAGGTAGAATGGTGGATTCTGGGACTGGTGGTATTTTTTTTTTGTATTCTGAAAACCACTTCTGTTACCACTTACAGCTCTTCTAATGCTTCATATTTAGAAATACTGCTGCTGCTGATAAAGCTTTACTGTTATGATTTGTGCTTTGAAACTTAACTCTTTTGCTATTTCCTGACTAAATTACAAAGGAAAACAATTTTTATCTTGTAAAGGGATGTCGTGCTGCTGCTCCAGTGACCTGTGTTTATAACTGAACCACAGTGAAACACAGATTACCTTGCTGCTTTCACAGCAATTTATTTTGACTTTACCTGACACTGAGATAATGGCTTTCATGCCTCAAATCAGGTTGTACATGCAACATCCTATCAATCAGGATCTAGAATGCTATTTAGAAGGCACTTAAGGTGGAAAAAGTGTAAGAATAGTTAAATGCAAAGTCCATCTTGGACATTGCCTTGTAGCATGCCTCCAACAATGACGAGTAGTACAGTGCCAAAGCAAGGCAAGCACGTCCTAATAGTTACTCAGCCTTTTTCATCATCCAGTGATACCCTTTTCAGTGACTTTTTGTCATAGTGCAGATGAAGAAAGTGCTTTCTTTTTTCAGGTGATAGACTGTAAACACAGGCTCAGATGAAGCCACACAGTCCCCTTGTAACAGCTGTTTAACACTTTAATATCTGTTCATCATTACAGCCTATGTAACAGCCTCTGTACCACCCTGCCTATAACTGAGCCATTTTTAGGAACTGTGAGAGTGCTTTAAAATCACTGTATTACCACCATGAATCTAGTTCTTTAGGAGGTAATCACAGCTCTTTAAAATGATAGCAGAGTCAACAGTTTGCTCCTGCACCTGTAACAGCCTTCAGCAAACAGATGACTGTGACCATGTCTTAGCCATTCCAGAGAAAGTCAAGTCTCTTAGCTCCAATCTGTGCTTAAAGGCAATCCAAGTGATTACTGCACTCTGTATTGAAACAGCTGAGCATGAGGTACACGTGCCTTGTGGAGACAGTAATCTCTGGGACATGAGCAGGATGCAGTGAGGGTGTTAAACATCTTAAAGCACTGCAGTAGAATTCACTAGAGCTCTTTGGTTAAACCCCTTAAGTTATGAGAGTTCATCCCTTGTCAGGGTGGTATGAAAAGTGCACGTGCACCTTGCACATCATTCAGTTGTGGGTAGAGTAGTTCTTTCTTTGAGGTACAGAAACAAACAGTTGGCAGACAACAGTATCTTCAGCTGCTACAGCTGTTTTGAAATTCATCATATATATATTCGTGTTTTCACTTGTTACAGAAAAGCAAAGAAGTCTGGCATACCTTTGGCAGTTTGTGCTGGCTGTAAAATACATGGTGAAGGTGAAAATACGGGGGCACATTCAGATAATTTTACACACATGCTTGTGGTGGTTTTTGTTGTTCCAGGATTATTTGTTAACAAACCAGCACCAGTCAGCACTGCTGTCTTAATTTCTTTCTTCAGCATTGCTCTACTTACATCCCATTCAAATACCTGCTGTTAATGGACAGGGTCACAGAACAACAACATCAGAATTACAGATAGTTAAAAAATCTGGTTTTGTAAATTGTGTTGCTTTGTTATGTTAACATTGCTATGTCATGTTAACATTGCACAAATACTCGCGGTAAGCGCCTTTGTCCCTTGCATAAAAATCTGTTCCTTAGAAGATAATAACAACTGCATTTATATTGGTCTTGATCACTATTGCCTGGTTCCTAAAGGAAAGGAACAACTCCTTATACTGCATGGATTTGAGCATATTTAGGAACTTTAAAATGTTTGAAAAAACAAGGTCCACACACTCAGTGACAAAATCTCTGGCATCATCAGCTGCAGTGGAGACAGGAGAGAGAGAAGTCCTGTCTACATCCAGTAGGAAGCGTTTCCTCACAGATCTTACTTGCAAACTCAATTTGTAAATAAATCCAACTCGAGGGTATATTGCAATGATAATATCATTAAGAATGAGAAGAGCAGAAAAGAACCATCATATGCATATTATATCATACCCCCATTCTTAGGGGCAAAGGGGGCTTGTGGCTTGTTGTTTTCTTTTTCCTTTTTTCTCCCCCAATTTCGTGATTTCTCAGTTTAGCCAATAGTGACCATGTGAAATGGCTATTTTTGCATTTCCACTCAAAGGATTGCTAAAGATAATATATGCAGAATTCTTCCCTGAGAAATATCCAGCAACAGAAACCTTGTTACTTTAGCAATATATTGTGAACAAGCAAATATTATGATAAACAGAAATGGAGTGATTACAGGAAATCTGAGAAAATTCAAAGCAAAAAAGATTAAATGTGTGCTTATTTCCTGATGAGGGTTTGTTTGTTACATATACAAAACAAAAACAAGCTCCTGAAGCAATTTAGAAGCCCAAAACTTCTTTCTCCACTCAGAGTTTTAAGGGTATGGTTTCCTACTATGAAGTTCTCTTTGGCCATATTAGACATAAGCTAAACTCTCCACGCAAAGCAATGAAGCACAGCAAAACCAGAACAAGAGCAAAATGTTGAACTGTGTTATAGATTATTCATAATATGTACTGACCCTCTTCCAATTTTTATTTTAAGAAAGCAGACACGTAAAATTAATCTTTGTTTTTTCAGTCAGCTTCATGAGAGTTACAGGAATAAAAACATTGGCATTCATGCACTTGAAAAAGGTCCTATTAACGAATTTCACATCAAAATTCAATTTGTTCTAACAGTGATGGGCTTGGTTTTCATTTGTAGACATCACGGGATCTGGCATGCTTCCTTCAGTTTGAGAACGTGAATGTGTATTATGGTTATCAACACAAAGTGAAATATAAGGCACCTACAGATCACTGCTTTGTCTTAAAGGTAATGTAAAAAAAAAAATAAGTTCTGCAAATGTCACACAGTTTCTTTTATATGTAAACATGTTTAAGTTTGAGGCTCCAAGGATCCTGATGAGATACAATAACTCTTGCAAGATCATGTGTAATTTCTTCTTTGCCTCATTGTTGATCAGCAACATACATTTAGAACGTTAATTTTATTGGTGATAGTCCTGTGATACATGTGTGCACTGCATCTACAAAGTTGTCTTCAAAACAGGGTTGAATATGCTGACTGTTCAGGTCACTGAACATGTTTGGGCAGATGACACCCAGGGCAGATGTATGATGAGAAGTCTGGCAGTCCCTAATTTTGATGTTATGAGCACTATGGATTATACACTAAAAAGGATGTCTACTTTTTTTGTGGTGTAGTCATACCTGTTGAGGGGTTTGTTGAACTGAGATGCAAAATTTTACAGGAATAAGCCTCTCATTTGTCATATTTTATTGCATCGCTGTTTCTGGCAGGAAGGCAAAATATATTGCTCATCCACTCATGAAAATCAATGCTTGCCCTTGGATAAGTATCTCATTGCTGCCTCTCCAGGTAATAGCACTGCAAATAGGCTGGGAATTCTGCATTCCTCTCAGGAAAACAAAAGAAGCCCATGCTTTTCACCTAGTTCAGATAGCAGAAATGAAGCTTTGAGGTTGCAGTAATTTGGCCTTGCTTACTGTCATATCTATCTCTATAGATATATCTGTCATACATATACTGTGTACAAGAGAGAAGATAATCTTGTTGCTGCTTTTCTTTTTAAAGGACTGCAGTGCAAACAAAGTATTAAAAAACACAGTATCTTGCCATCTCAGGGAAAAAAATACAGGAAACATTCACATCAGAGGTCACTTATACAAACATATTTCTGACTCTAGTTGCACATTTAAAGCACTTTTTTATTCAGTTCCAAAATGTCTGCTAGCCTAATTTACATATGACCAAGCAGAAGTGGTTTATAGACACAAATTTATTTTCTGAAACAGATGTATCTAATTAACACAGATGAACAGTTTTAATACTATAGTCCTCCACAAAACACTCTCTGCAACAAAAACGGGTGAGCTTTCAGAATTTAACAGGTAAGTATTGCTTCTGAAAAGTACAACCTCTAATGAAAAAAAAGGAAAACGGGAGCTGATGTAAAAAAATAAGGGGAAATTTATTTTCTGAACAGATGACTGGTCTAAAAACAGTTATTCATATTCTGTTCAGATGAAACTAAAAGCATGATTTTTGCATGTATGTAGCAATGTGTTTAACTGTTCACAATAGTTAGGTAAACTTTCTGGACTTGCTACCATCTTTTGTGAAAAGAGGTATGCTATTTACACTAGCAAAAAGTCACACCTCAACTGAAATTGTTGCTTTATTTCATGTGTGATGTTAGTGCTGTACCTTCAACGTGAAATGGGAAGAACAAGATCAAAAGCTCACACGGGAAAGCTTTATGTGTAATAGGTTTATAAATGTATGAAACCTACTTAGCAAAACTGTTGCTCTGGTGCTCCTAAAATGTGTTTGCAGTACACTAGAATAAACATTGTATCAATAATTATTTCTGAACGTAACTTAGTGATGAATAGATTATGTTACAGTGCTTGGTTTTAATTTTATTTACTACAAATCATCGTTTGGTAGATTCTTGGTCCCCCCAGTTTCAGACTCGGCTTTTTTTCGTGGCTGACTTGCAGTGGCTGGAGTTGGTCGGGAAGTACAGGCAAATATTGATATCTTCATACCTGCTGTTGTTTCAGAAGTGAAAGTTTTCCACTTAGGGTGGCTTTCTGAGAGTGGTGCAGTGGAGAGTTTAATATTTATTACAATTTCTGTACATTAATTTGAATTCTCTATATAAGTAGTGTATTAATTCTATTTTTTGAAGTCATGGTGCTGAAATGAGTTCACTCATGTCCTTGTCTTACCTTTGGAGTTTGGAGCTGAGGATGTAATACATCTTGAGATCTGTGGGCTGAAGGGAAGAGCAAAGTTAAATGTCAGTCTCTCTGATTGGATCCTTGGTGACACAAAAGTGTGTGGACAGTAACACATAGCCATTTATCACACTTAGTCACATTTTCTTCCTGTCTGGTTTTATCTGGAAGTCTCCCAGAAGAAAATCTCTCTCTTGCTGGGAGACACTTGTCCTGAGATGTCAAAGGAAAACAAACCATCATTCTTGAGATATTTCTCATCCTGCCATATTTTGAGAATTAAGTCCTCAAGAAGAAATAACAGTACTCATGCAGACAGGTGCAGTGAGAAAAAGGCAATGGATTTAATGGGTAAACATTTTTTTTTTATTACACTGGAAGCCTAGTAATTTTGAAGGAATTTGGATGCCCAGTTCAGTCCAAGCCAGCTGGAAATTTCTCCACAGCCAAGGCTTTGCTTTGTCTTCACAGCTCTTCCATTCCCCTGTGTGTGCCTTGCTGCAGACGGTGGGATAAGATTATGTCTTACAAAATATGGGGGAAGATAATTGGAAGAGTAGCAGCCATAGCCCATGCTAACTGTTCACTGAGGTGGCTGTAAAGCAAAGGAAGTATTTTGAGGGAAAAGGTTAGTCTGCAAGCCCTTGTTAGCTCCAGCAAACTGCAAGGCCACTTGGCAAGTTTTTGAATAGCATACCGCTACATTTTTTAAAGAATTGTTGCTTTTTGAGGACCCCCGGAGGAGCTGCTGTGTCAAAACAGTGAGCAGTCATCAGCCAAGTTACTTGCTCTGCTGTGTTTCAGACATAACAAAAGAACCTTTCAAGCTCAGAGGCAAGAGATCATCTTATACTTTATAGTACAGGAGAAAGCCAAGGCTGTAGCAGCTTCAGCCATACCTTGCTCCTGTGCTAGGTGGAAAATCCTGCTGAATTCAGAAACATATTTTCCCAGCTTTGAGCACTGTGTTGAAAAAATACCGTATTTATTTCTGACTGGTTAAGCTATTGCCATCCTTACTTCAAGAACAGGGACATGCCCTTTGTTCATTCAAATGGCATCAAATGGCCAGTGAGGTAGAGGCTGGTTAGGACTTGAATAAGGCCTCATACTTGAAGGAAGTGTCCTTTCTTTTCCTCTAGTCCTCAGTTGTATGATGAGCCTTCTAAACAAATAACTAGGCTAAACCCAGTAACATTTGTTCCTGCTTTGAAGGTCTTATCTCATATTAGCAGGGAGAAAAGAAAAAACATTTCCTTTTGTCTCCCCCCAGTCTTGGTCATCTTTATGGTGTGTCTTTATGGAGAGAGGAGCACTCAAGGAATATTGTAAGAATGAGCAGAGCATTCCTGCCATTTTTACATCTATGTTCCAGACATTGCCAAGAATGTAAAGAGAATGTGAACGCTGTAGCTAATGTTAACCACAACTCTGGTGACCTGGTTTTAGCCAGAACAATGAGATTTTTCAGATTGTCTGACACAACCCTGAATGATATGAGTGTTGCCTCAAAGTCTTCATGACGTTTTTTCAAATGTTGCTTCACTTTGATCTCTCTAAATGGGATGTGGGCTTTTTCTCGAGTTTCTTCTCCTAGGCTGCAGTCAGGTATGGGGCTTGCAGAGACAGCGAGCCTTTGGTCCTAGTGCCTGTCCCAGCTAACACGGATCCAGTCACCAGGAGCTGGCAGCTCCCTCTGTCCTGTTTCTTTTTAATCTCGGTGTTTCATTTCAGCTTCAGTGATCATACCTGGGTTATGTAGCTGATACTTGGGTACTGGTATTAGTGTATCAACAACAAGATCATGCACATCATAGGCAGGTTGTTTTGATACTTAGCCTGAAGCCATGGTTGGTTTTGCAGCCTGTGATATTGGAGCTGCACCTAAACTAGCTCAAATATAAATATTCTTATCTGCAGATCCATTCTGTAGGATATTCCTCTTACAGTTAGAGAAGCACGATGTGTTGTGAGTGCTCCATGTTCCCATTATGTCAGCACCCCACTGTATATACTTTACCTCAGAACAAAAATGAGGTGTGCTTTGCTTATTTGTTAATAATCAAGACACTGAGGAGATAATGGGCAAAAGGGTGGGGTGCCAGAAACAATTAAGCATCACAGTGTTTACTAGCAAAAGAGAGAGCATTTTGCTGAGCTTATTCAGAAGTTTCCTTTCAGGATGATTCAGGAGACAACTGCAGTAACAGAACAAAGCAGCTGCTTCCTCATATCAGGCAGCAGAAAACACAGCTGTGACCAACCAGGAAAAGCAGAGCTGGGTAGTTGGTGTCTGAGAGCAGAGTCACCTTTAGCTGTGCCTGTGCAGCAGACCAGGCCTGATGTGGCTGGGTCCTGAGGACAAGAGCACAGCTTGGCACGGAGGCTCAGGTGGAGTTGGCTTTCAGGAATCCTGAGGCTTTGTGGCAACTATAAAACTTGAAGAGCTGTTTTATTTTCCGGTGGCTACTTGGTCTGTGCTGAGCTTTAACATTCTTAAATGCACTTGTTCTATACCACTGCTAAACAAAGAAAGTCCCCTTCCTCCGTCAAAGAAAGTTCCACATTTCAAAACCCAGAAACAACACAAGGAACCCTCAGAATATTAAAAACAGAGCCTCTAGACAGAAGAAATACCTTTTGGGCATCTGCTCCTGTAAATATGCAGGTTCTTCCTATTTTGTACTCAGCCTAAGTCTAATACTTACATAAATTTAAAGATCCCACTCCTTTCTTTGACATCAGATAAAATGAGTCTTTTCTTAATGGATACCTCCATATGCAGAGAAGAGGAAAGGAAAGGGCAGCCAAATTTGAAAAAAGACTCTCACTCAAACCTGCATCTCTCAAGTTCAAATTTGTCACTCTGCTCCCAGCAGAGTAGGCAGGAGAGGATCATAGCATAGCTCTCCCTGCCACCCTGCACAGAGTGCTGGCCACTCCTGGGAGAGCAATTCTCTCTCCTTTGCAGCGAAAGTAAATTCACACTGCACACAGCAAGTAGGAATGGTTTGGTTCCTCAGAGCCACCTTTGCATTTACAAATGTGTGGTTTTTATATCTAGATCCCCTACAAATTTTCTCATTCACCATATACTACGTTATATGGGAAATGCTGTGTAAGTAAATGAAACCTTTCATAATTTATTTCATATTCTGAAACTGAAAACCCACAAAAATATGGTATTTAACCAGGAAGGAAGGGATCTGTTCACCATGCATGCTAGCAACAGTATCTATTGCACTGAGCAGAAATTGTGAAGGTAATGTTTATTTTGTGGATTGTCTCTGTGTGTGCATGCGCACACGTGCTCGTGCAGGAGCTGGTTTTGTCACACCATGTTGAAATATCTTTCAGAGCAGACAAATAGCAAGGTAATCTATATGCAAATTTGCTGGTTTAGTCAGTCTGATGTGCCTGTGACAAAGAGTGGATTTAATTATAGTTTATTGGTGCTGGTTATGCTTGAGTAATCTGGAGGTAATGGTGCATAATGCTGAATTAATCTAGGATGAAAAAAATTGGTTTCCTGGGGATAAACTGAGACAAAGGCAAATCATCCTCTATTTCTACAGCTGGGTACGTCTTCCTGTGCAGTCAAAACAGTTAAGTTTTCCTGGCATCATTTGGCACCATGATTTAAAAAGAAAAAAAATTCTAATGATCCAAACAATTTTGGAAGTAAATTTTCAAAACGAATAGCTTGTTTGCAATAGCAGCATCATTCCAGCAGGTAATTTGGTATTTAGCTGTTCTCTCCTGATTCCCTCCTCCCTCACACCCAGTGTGCTCCATGCCGCCTGAGTCAGGTACATAATGCATTCAACACAAAGACAGCTAGAAAGGTAGAAGGTGAGAATTAGCAGTGTTTGAGATGGAAAACACTATGAATAATAACTGTGTAGAACAAATGGCTGTGCAGGAAACAAAGGTAGAAAATAGGGGATTTTTTTATGTCTTTATATGAAAGATTTGGAAGTTGTGTTAGTATGGGTGCTTCAGATAAGTGTTTCAGAGTAAAATTCATTGCTGGATAAACTGAGAAAGCAAAAGTAGAAGTAGTTTTGTTGCAGAACACTTTCAGGTAACTGGGATTACAGTCATGCACAGTTTTGCTAGATTAATGTATAAACAGTGGGGAGAATAAGGACAGAGAATGGACAGGGAGAAATTGAATATGATAGCTGTGGAAAATATCCTGCATAAAGCAGACCTCTTTGGTTACAATGGCTATTATATATATTTTTAATGACCTAAAAGTTTTGCCTCAGGTCATTAGAGAAATGTAGGTCAAAAGAATAATTCCCTTATAATAGGGCAATTACTCTTTTATACGTAGAGTTCACACATCTTCAGAAGATCAGTTAAGCATGATCATCTTTATGCAAGGAGTGCCTAGCATCAGAATTTGACCATAATGAATAGTAGATTGCAAATCTGAACCATTTCAATGTGGCTTTTGAAAGGTGCTGAGTATTAATTCTACTTTCAGTCATGGGAGCCAGAAGAGTCTCAGCTTTTCAGAGAAGCCAGTTCAACACAGCACAAGTTCATCAGTAGTAGTTAAGGCATCCCAAAGCATTCAGCATTTTGTGAAAATTCAGCCAAAAGCCAAAGTTTGTGATCCAGACTTCGTCACTCTTTATGATTCTGGCTCTTGTTTCTGCCTCAGAGACTGAGCAATGATCCATATATTTTGGGGCAAGGAATGCAATGAGATGCCTGAATAACTTCAGTTTACTTTTCATCTTTGGTGTTGGAAGAAGGCAAAGCAAAAGAACATTTTATTGGAATAATCTCCAATTTCATGCACACATGGCCTTCAGTCATTTGTTTTGGCAGACACCATAGAAACCACATCATTCAGTTCCCATTTCTTCAGGTTTTCAATGTGTTTTATCTTTTCTTCCTTAGGCAAAGATTTTACTTTATATCTGAAAATGTTATCTGTGGACAAATATTTTTTTAAACCTCTTCAGAAAACAAACTCTTTATATTCAAGTGCTGCTGCTTTTTTTAATCTCTAGACAGTTGATACTTATAGAGGAGACAGTGGGGCAGGGGAAAGCATTAGGTTCTCTTCCAAGCCTTTTCACTGCTTTTCTGGGTGAAACATGGCACATCCTTTTGCAGCAGATCTTAATACCTGCACAATCAGGCTTAATGATGCATCTAATTCATCATTATTAAGAGTTTTGGCATTGATAGATAAAAGTTCATTGTAATCCATATTATCTCAAAGCACTATTCCATTTTTTTAATGTGAGAAAAATTCTGGAGTCCCTTTTTACTTGCATATTTCCACTTTTCTTTTAAACTATGACTTCTAGAGTTGTTGCTGTTTAAGCAGTTGTCTTTCGTAATTCATTTTGGTGCTGTGTGTTTCAGAGGCAAAGGTGCCAAACCTTTCCAGAGAAGATGTTTTCACTTTGCTGTCAGATGATTTTAATGATCTTTTCAGGACGTGGTATGCACCCTGTAACAAAATAATTTATCTGTGTCTATGTGTGAGGTGTGGCATACTGAGGTTAGTGTTATTTTGCCTCGAAGTACAGTATTTCTCACATGGCTGTCATGATTGATGTTGTTGACCTCTGTTAGTCTCACAGAGAGGTTGTTATAGAGACTCTGCATCTAGTTTAGCAAAATCAGTCTTGCTTAGTGACTACAGCAGCTTGTATCTGTGTGCTGGACTAAACACTCGCCTGAGACACCGGAACTGTGAAAGGAGGAAATCTGTTCTCATAGAATCGTTTAGGGATCTTCATACCAAGTCAGCATTTCCAGGCACTTCCAGCTGCCTAGGTTCTTTTTCGAATTGCTTATTCTGAGTCACCATTTCTATGCACTATGTAGTAGATTTTGTCTGAAGTTTTTAGTGGAAAGTTGAGCTTGTAAAGGTCAGCGTCGAGAGCGGAGACTTCTGCCATTTGTACTGCCAAAGCAATTCCACTATGATACAGTTCCTCCAAGTGAGCAAATGGTGGGGTGGGCTGTGACAATTCTTGGCTGAAACATTTTACCTTTCTACCTAAAGTAGCATGCTTCATGCATCTAAAAACCACAGGAAGCCAAATGTCTCCATCTGAGCCACTTAATCTTGTACGGGTATAAACCTTCAGTGCTACGCTTAGTGCTGTTGGTGTTTGTTCCTGTGGTCTGGCCTTGCAGGCAGCTGCTGTAGGCAGCCTCTGCACTGGCAGTCTGGAACAGTCCTCAGGCCTGATCCAGGCCAATGTGACGTGAGGGGGATATTTCCAGTTGACCTCAGTGGGCTGTGGATCCAGTAGTAAGTTAAGCTTTATAAGTGTCATTCATAAAGTTACTTGTAAAAAGAGCCAGTGCTGCTGCTGCTTCTTGGAAAATGAGAGACAATACAGTTCTCAGCTGTAACAAAGAGATTATACAGGGAGCCTGCATGGCTCTGAGGTGTCTGACTTTCCTTCTCAGAGCTTGGGGATCAGCAGCTTGCTAGTTTGGTCCCTAATTGACAGCACGTATTTGTGACTGTGTGCTTACTCGTGGTTGCTGATTGGAGTAATTTAATCAAGGAACTGATTGGGGCAATTTGGAATAGATTCCACTGGTGAATATCAGTAGTTAAGATGGATTGCCTACTGGAGACAATAGCCAGGAAAAGATAGGGTAAAGGGTAGCCAGTAAGTAACTCACATGTTGTCTGGCAAGGGACACTGTCACCTTGTTCACTGACAGTTCCCCTTCAACTTCTCAGGGTGATGAGAACCCCACAGTCTGAAAATATTCATAGTCAGGATAAGGAGTGAGGTGAGGAAAGTTGCTGATGATGTTACGTTATTCAGATCATCGAGGAAAGGGCAGACTGAGGAATTCTGGAAGGCCATTGTGCGGCTGAGGTTCAGTGCTCAATAGTTGTCAGATATATAAATCAAGCATTAGGAATGATTAGAAAAGCCATGGATGATAAAACAGCAAATGTTGCCTTACCATGACACAAGTTCATGGTTTCTGCTCACCTGTGCAGTTCTGGTCCTCTCATGTCAAAGAGAATATATAATAAACTTGGAAAAGTATCAAATAGGAACAAGGCTAAACAAAGGTAAGGAATAACTTTGACTTGAAGAATGACTGAAGAGACTAAAAGCCGATAGACTGAAAAGGAGAGGCAGCTTGCCATGAGTATGATGTAGATCTCTAGGCTCAGGAGTGGCATGGAAAGGTTTGGCTAGGGGTCAGGCATTCAGTGTCTCTTCCAAAACAAGAATGTTACACAAAGCTAGTGGTAGTCAGGTTCAGAGAAGGAGGTGGTTCTTCATAGAATGTGTGACAGACCTGCAAAAATTGTTGCTAAAAGGTATTGTGGATGCTAGAACTCTATTTGTGCTCAATAAAAAACTGAAGAAGTACCTGGTGGAGAACCTAATTATGGAGAAACCTAATTATGGAGTCTCAGAAAATCCCCGAAGATCACTGTAGACAGAGAGGGTACAGAGAAGGAAGTATCACATATGAGTATCTTGTTCTTTCTCTGCCCCCATTTCTGGCCACTCTCAAGAGTCCAGATACTGGGTTCAGGGACCTTTGATTTGACACAGTACAGGTGTTCTTGTGAAACTAATACTTCCATAGGGTGCCCCAGAGGAGAGGGGCGCAGCGGCTCCTCTTGAGCACCCCAGAAGCAGATTCCAGTGGCAGGGCTGTGTGCATATGCAGCACCATTAGCTTGCTCTGTGCCATGACCTCCTCTGCCTTGTTATGCAGTGTGGACATTGTTGCAGATGTTCACATGAATCATTTGTTAAATTATACAAGTCCTCTATTTTTTTCTTGTAATAAAAACACACTCTGGTAGGTGTGGTGTTTAAAAATAGGAGGGAAAGCAATGGTCTTCTTGTCATGAAAAAGAAGGGGGGGGGGGGGAGGCTCA
>VZTJ01006620.1:1890299-1929397 GCA_013397795.1 Orthonyx spaldingii
GGGGGGGGAAGCTCACTTATTTCCATTTTGAAAGGTTTGGGTGCCATCTGCTGGGTTCATTAGGACCTTACACGCTGGAGCAAAATTGCTGGTTTCTGGTTGAAAAGTGCCTGAAGAATTGAATTTACCGAGGGTTGCAGTGTCCTTGTGTGCATCTCCTGGTTCTTTTGTCGCCATTGGTGATAACGTAACCCGGGTATATCGGCTGTACTCTTGTCACACAAAAAAGTGCCTGCTTACAGTTCCCTTTTAAAGGTACCATTCAGGCTGAATTCTCTAGTGGTTGTCACTGCGTTTGGTTACCTAATGGAGGAATAGTGGAAAGAAATCAGGATTTTTGGGCACTGTGTCCTAGCCACGTATTGTGCTAGCAGAGCCCACTCTGAGCAGAATTCAGGCTGAGGCTATGGGAGACAAGGACAGGCAGATGCTGGGAGCTGGAGCAGGCTGTTTGTCCAGGGGCCTGGTTACTGCCTCCATTTGATGCGTGACAGAGGTGTATAAAAACAAGATACAGGCCTGTGTGCTGAGCTGTGTGAAGGTGTGTTGAGCGGTGTGAGGGTACCAGGGGGGTGAGGGTCCGTGAGGTGGGCATGGCGCCTGCTCTGCCATTGAGGCACCTGGTGACAGTGAGCTGACACCTCTGGGCCTGCAGTGTGAGATGTCCCCAGCTCTCAGCCTGGGAGTGCCCCAGAGCAAGGTAATAGAATAAGGTAGCCACAGGCACTTCCAGAGGCTGAAGCAGACCTGGTGTATTCATTGTCCAGGGGAGATGGGCAGCTTTGTGTTTGCAGAAACATGGCCAGGAGTGTGACCTGTGTGAGCAGGTGAGTGCAAACATGCAGGGACTTGTAACACGGTTACCCACAGCACTGCCTTGGAATGCATCTGTCACTGTGAGACCTCTTAAGGGTAATATTCCTTTGTTTTTTTCTTCCTCACAGTTATCTCCGTGGTATGTTCCCTGTCACTCCGTAATGTGGTGATACAGGGCTTTGGCAGCAATAGTCGCTGGTGTGGTCCCATCCTCTCATCCCTCCCTTGCTATTCATTCTCTCCCCAAGCCACAATGTCCCTTATCCCCTTGCTGTATGTGAGGTCATGCTGTGTACTGCTGGGTTTAAAAACATATAAACCACAACTACAGCATGATGAAATGGGTTATATTTAACCCAGACCAGTTCCACTTCTGTTTTTTTTTTAAATCAGAATGTGGCCTCCTGAGCAGCTGGGTCAGCACAAGCAAGGGAAGCCTGGTGTCTGCAGTGCTGGGCTGGGAGCAAGGGACATGTGGCTGAGGAGCAAGTCTGCTGTATTTGGCTCTGCTTTTGAACCCTTGGATCACCCAGCTGTGGGCAGGGTTTGGCCTCTGCACCAGGACATCCCAGCCACCAGCAGACACGTGTGAGGAGATGGCACCTACGTGAGCCAGAGGCTGGCAGCACTCTGTGCCGTGAGGGACCTCGCTGAGTTCACCATGTCCAGCACTGCTCTGTTTGGGGCTTACTGATATATATAAACCTAGTGTCTTGCTGCTAGGTGGAGGCATGCATTGAATTTTTAACTGCACAGGCTGAAAAGAGAGTGGTGTGACAATAGTGAATCCTTGGAGCATATTTAACTACTCTTTTGTGCGTTTGCATTTTTCAGTAACTGCACACTTATAATTTTTAAGAATATAGATAGAAATGAACACATAATTAAAGGATAATAAAGCCTTTTTCCTTTGGGTCCATTCTTTTCCTTGCATATCAAGAGATGACAGTATGTTTTTCCATCCAAGTTACTAAAGACTTACATCCTTCTCTGTGTTAGCAGGGAAACTAAATTCCTTTAGAGTCTTAGAGAGAATGTTCAGGCCTAGGCAAGTAGGAAGTCTGGCATTTTGGTTTTCTTTGAGTTGCAAAGGTATGTCAACACATACTCATACTATCTTGATCAGTAAAGGAAAGAGATCCTAAATTTTGTCCAAAATAAAAAGGTTTAAAAATTGTAGAGGTTTCTGGTATAAACAAATGAAAAAGAATATTTGTGATGGTGTTGGATTTTGAATGATCCTCTGTCTAGAACATATCACAGTTTTATATATAATTTTTGCAAAAACAGCAAGAGTAAAGCAGAATAAAAACATATAGGAAGAAAGCTAGAATTCAGCCCAAGGAAAGGCAGTCAGTTAGAAGGAAAAATCTGTTTTAGCTGGAAGTTTATACTTAAACAAATTTAACACACTCTTTGAAAACTAATTATGTTCAGCATTCAGTCTGGGTGCCTCACATATGACAAACTACAAAATGAGAAACAGACTTCCTTCTAGTGTTTGTATATTGAGTGTTAGACCTTGAACCTTAGCAACTGTAGATTTCATTGAACTCTAGATCACTGTTACACTTCAGATGCCCTTGAATTCACATTAAAATGCATTAAAATTATTTCAAGCAAAAGCTGCCAGTGGTAAGTTGTGTACAGTTCATAATCACCATATTTTTATATTTTCTTATACTCTGTTTTTCCTGCCTTTTTTTTTTTCAAATAATCTTCATTATATGTTGTCACAGGGTCATTGTGTGGTGCCTTCAAACTTTTGTATAGTGATTTAATTTCTGCATTTGTCTTATTTTATAAATTAATGTCTTTCAGCACCCTCAGATTCAAAAGGAGTCACAATATATCAAGTACTTGTGCTGTGATGATAAAGCAACCCTGCAGCAGTGGGTAACAGGAATAAGAATTGCCAAGGTGAGATAAGAAGTAAATTTACTTTAAGATGTTTTCTGTAAAATCAGGTCTTCCTCAGGTTGTCATCACCTCAACTGGGAATGCTGTGACAAGAATGGACATTCATGCTAATTTTACCATAGAAAGAAAGATCAGGAGTGCATAATGGGCATGGATTTGCTGAATGTCCCTGTACCTTAGCTATCAGCGTGTTTTTCTTATTAACGCAGAAGTGAGTTCAGTAGCTATAAAACTCATGTACCCATAAAACTTACTGCACAGTTATCTGGCTCAATAATAAGATGCTGTGGCTAAAGATGTGCAAGCTCTGTCCAATTGTGACATTTTTCCGACAGTTCTACCCAAACTGTCTGCCTCTCTCTGTTCAAAAAGATCCTAATTGACAGCCCATTTTTCTTTGTACAAAACATTAAGGGAGATGGATTTGTACATAGCCTTGGTATTGGCTGTATTTTCCCATACAGACCTGCTCCTCTTACCTATTAGTTTGGGCTTTTTCCTGACAGTTCTGCTGCAGGGTGACATATAACAAAGGTGTGGGGTGAACATCAAATTGTGTTGTGTCTTACACTGACAGAGCTGTTTGCTGTAGAGCCTGGGATCCAGTGTCTCAAGTCTCCAGTTTGAAAGTGCAATACTTGGAAAATGATTGGGAAAAGATACTTACTGAGAATAGCTGATTTTAAAGCCAAGTTTCAACAAGTTAACAGTTACTGAAACAAACATGAAATGTAAGAATGGTATCAGTAGGACTGTGTTTGATCATGGGGATTCATGTTTTATTGTGCTGTTATGCTACAGACATGGTTTCCACCTGGCCCTACACAGAAAAGGGCACACTACTTGCAGAAAGTTTTTAACAAAACTAGGTAGGAAGAAACCAGGTCAGAAAAGTTGTCCAAGAGAAAAAAAGAATGTTTGGCCTATGTCAAGCTGATGTTATGGTTTTGATTGTTTTGCAGTATGGCAAGACGCTCTATGATAATTACAAATGTGCAGTGAAGAAAGCTGGCTTGTCCTCTCGGTGGGCAAATCAAAAAGTGGTAGAACCAGCTGCTCCTGCAGGATCCTCATCAGCAGGTACTAGCACTGTCACAGCAGTTGAAGTCACATTATTGCCCTCTTCTACTGTGTTGCATAGTCTTTGTTCAGAAAACTATCCCATGGATTCAGCAAGATGTCTTTTTATAGACAGGCCAGTGTAGCTCTGGTCTGTAACTAAGCCCAGCAGCAGAGCTCTCACTTTACAGTTAGAAGTTGGAGAAAATAAAGACAGTTCACTGAAGAACAGTGTAAATCTGCATAACGTAATAAGGTATTTTTCTGTTGGCATCTGAATCCTTGATCCTCCATCTACATTTTGCAGACTGATGGTCCATGTCTTGAAACTTTCTGTTTCTCCATCTCTACACTGACTGTATTGGAGTTTTTCTTCCAATTAGTAAAAGGGATGAGTGGGATATTCTGAGATTGATCATTATAGAAAGATTATTACAGGGTGAGCCACTCTCTTTCCTAGCCTTTCACTCATTTGCATGGTAGCAATGTGGGTGTTAGGACACAAGAGTAAGAAAGGATTGGTTTATTTTCTAACCTGACTTTCCAGTAACTTCATCGTACTGCTGTTACTGATCTCATCATGATACAAATACAACAGTGCATGATACTAGCTGTAACTTGCATGACTATTTTTAGTTCACATGCTTAAGATATGCTTTATTAGGAAGGGTATGCTGGCCAAGTACTTACTATCATAAGACAGGCAAAGTCAAAATCACTGTTGGCAGTTAATATTCTGACTTCCCATGTAGACAACTCAAACACCTTTCTAGGGCTTCAGTTCACCTTCTCTGAGTACATGTGATATAGAGGGTGGCCTTCCTACTATTCCTTGGAGTCAAATAATGTCAATAAATACACATCTAGGGTGGGAAGACCCAGTAACAGCCTTTTTTGAGATCAAGGGCCTTTCTGATGGGAGAAGGTGGTTTTAAGGGCTTGTTTTATTTCTCATTATCCTGCTTTGATTTTGTTGGCAATAAATTCCTTTTATATCTCTAAGTTGAACCTGTTTTGCCCTTGATGGTATTTGGTGAGCAATCTCCCCAGTTCTTATCTGAACGCATGAACCCTTCCTTAAATTTTCTTTCCTCTGTCCAGCTGCAGCAAAGGAGTGAGTGAGCAGCTTTTGTGGGTGCCTGGCATCCAGTCAGCATCAGCCCTTGACAGGAGGAAGTTTACTGGAGTGAGGGTGGGTGGGACAGTCGTGGAACATTTGTGTTCGGGTGCTGACAGCAATAGAGAGGTGGCTCCATGCTGCTGCTGCCATCTGTCCTGGATATGGGCAGGATTGAGGCCTTAGAAAGATTGTATATACAACTGTGTGACTTCAGCTCCTGACTAGAATCCAGGAACACTGCATGGGTTCAATAGAATATACTGCTAATTTTAACTAATGGATTGCATTAAACGGTTAAGTAGCCTGGAAAGATTTTAGTCATGTATACTGTCTCTATGGAAATATCTCTGAAGGATCATTAGTGTTCTAATTGAGGCAAGTGATTCTGGGGTATCTTACAGTTGCCATAGCTGCCCTGTATAAAACCCGGGGCCTGACTATTCTACTAGAACTGCCTGACTGTGAGCAGTTGTTGGTTTGTGTTTTAGAAATGGAACAGAGTATGCTTTCTTCTGTTTGCAGATGGCTCTATAGCCATTTGTATGGGCTGACTTCAGTATAGGCTAAAATCTGCTATAGAAAACTACAGTCCTGTGTGAACTGAGCAGGGACTGTACTCTGTTCACTTCAGTGGCAGCCAAGGAAGGCAGGTGAAACTTTGGTTCTCACTTACCACGTAGCCACTATTCCCTGGACACACTGCTGTAGCCAGCATTTATTTGTTCACATATACTCCAGCCTGTGTTGAAGTGTACCAGGTCCATCTCAGGCAAAATATGTTGTTTCCCTCTCTGCCTTACTGTGTGCCTTTGGACACTAAAAAAAATCAGTATATGTAGTGGTCCTGCACAGTATCATGATGTACGGAAGATGTTGCTTTATTCAGATGTTCCTTATCACTACAAGGATAAATAGTTTGCGTTCAAGTATCTATATTTTGCATTATTTAGACTACCTTTTTTTTTTTCTTAAAACAAATGCTAATTCCCCATAAAATTTTGAAGAAATTGACTTGTGAAGAATACTACAACATTTAAATTAAAAATAAATCTTGAGAATAGAGTGCATGGGCTCACATATTGTATTGTCTGGGAGTCCATTAGCTGGCTGGCAGGAGATGATGTATCAAGTGCTGCTTTCAAGTATTGCATATAGTTTATGGAATCCATTAACAGAAGAAAAGAGATTACTGTGTCACAGCCTTCTGTTACATCATTTTTGCCAAGTAGAACACCACTAGACAGAGTGGATCTCTCTCTGCTCTCCTTCATTTAGTTACATCTCACTATGACTGAGGGCAGCATCATCTTTGAGCAGTGTGAAGACCAGACTCCTGCCCCGCTATGAACAGCAGACAAAGGGAGGCGAGGCAGTAACTTGCCCCACTTGAGGGAGCAGGACCTGGCTGGGCCACAGAACCCAGGGATTTACATCTCCTTCCACTGAGGAAGGAGAGCCACGAGACTGGTTTTCTCTCTTCCATGTTAGTCCTTCAACAAACACAAGGCTGTAGTTTGAGTGATCCAAATTGTACTTTGGATTAAATATGCTGAACAACATGCAGGCATAGACATAAAACTGTGGACGTCAGAGCACCTTCTGTCATCCCTTGAAGCCTAAACAGCCTTAGTAAATTAGGCACACTGCAGAGTTTGTCTTACTTCTCTGCCAGTCATGATTTGCTGGTATGGCAATAATTTATTCTGTTTCTTATCATATTCGTGGAACCTCTTGGCGAATCAGTAAAGTGTTAAGATTAAAGCTATTGTTGTCTTAGTCTACACTGTAGACAGCTAAGGGTTCCCTAAGATCTGAGAAGTACATGAGTGGAACTTTACTGGATCTCAGAACTGTAAATTATGATAGAGCTAAGGCAGTTTTAAAGGTTTATAAGTGCAGGTCTCTAGGCACCAAACACTGTCTACTGCTTTGACACATACAGCTTTCAAAAATGCTGCACTAAACTGGAGAGTGTTTAATCCTCATCAGACTACACAGGGGCTGGGGATTTTTTGTAATTAAACTTGTAAATTTGTCCTTTGGTCTCACATTCACTTACTCCATTTGACAGTACTGGGTTATTTATGCATATCCCTTACACAAGCAGAAATGCTGGGCAGATGTTTTGCCAAGCTTTAACTTAGCCAGCTTCCAAATCTGCACTAATCTGAGAACAGTGAAGTTCACAGATCTTTGTGATTCCAAATGGGGCAGATGTTTCAGAGCTGGGGAGATGTTTTAGCTCGTTTACTAAAGAGAGTGGATCAGCCTCTCTGTAACATTTCAGAACTTCCACTCCCATCACTGATTGATATGAAACTATGGTGCTTTTAGTCTTTAGCCTAAATTAAACAAACCAAAAAAAAAAAAAAGGCAATAAAATGGAATGTAGTAATAGAACAGCACACTGCAAACTTCAAAATGCTGTTATGAAAGACACGTATTTTAATGTAAGGTACATATAGATTTTAGTGGAAGGTACTTTGTTTATTTTCCTTAAGTAATGAACTGAATATGAAAAGTCACAAAATGAGCTTGAAGTAGAAAACAAATTTTACTAAGTTGTGTATAAAAACCCTGTAACAAGTGTTTCCTTGTGGAAGTTGTAAGGAAATTTTTATAGCCTTTTGCTTAGTTGAGTATTCCCTGATCTGGTTAATAGCACAAAAACATAACATTCTCTTCCCTCTGGCTCCTCTTCTTGTCACAGCAACTGTTCAGTCAAATGGACAGATTCCCCAAATTGTTCCTCCTTCCAGCGCAGAACCTCCAGACACTCAGAAGAAAGTGGATACATTCGAGGTACAGGTGAGTAGTTACTATAGTTAAATGTCATCTGTGAATGAGTTCTTCAAGTTTGTTTTCCTTCACTGTCTTCCCCCTCAAAGTGCCAGTGAGAAGGATTTGGCTCCTGGGAAAAGTGGCTGCCCCTCCTGATGCTTTGCACACTGCAAACAGTGTGTGGTGTGCAGAACCAGGAGCCTCTGACGAGAGGTGAAGGCACAGCCACCCACTGCTTCTGTTCTTCAGAACAAGCAGCCATGAGTTCACATAGCAGGAATGGGAATGTGCCTGCTGGGATAGTCTCAAAGTGTCTGTGCTGCCAGAACCTTGGTGCCATGTTCTGTCTCTGCCAAAAAAAAAAAGGGTCTTGCCGCAGAAACACAAGGCATACAGTAATGTTTTCAGTAGGGAACACTGCACAGCTGAAGATCAGTGTGTAAGAAGGGAGAAACTGTGAAGAACTAAGGGAAAACATTACATGTTTTCCTTAGGCTCTAAATGCATTTCTTGGTTAAGCTCCAAATTTTGTGTACTTACACCATATCTGGCTGTAAAAATATCACAGGGTGCAGTATGAGAACCTCAAGAACATCATACAGAAAAAAAGTATGCATTTGTTTGCAGTTCATTATTCAATCTCTCCATCATGCATGAAGTGTACAGGATAAATGAAATTAAATTCCTAGGATTTTTCTGTCACCAGCATTACATCTTTTACACTTCTTGTTTCTGTCTCTGAGTTCCTCCTGTTTCTCTGTTCTGAACCTCACTTCCTCTGGAGCAGATCGCATTCTGAGAACTCAGCCAGTGGTTCCCTCCTCCTATGTCTGATTTACTTCCATGTTTATAGGCCAAGACTGAGGAAGAGGAGGCATACATGTTATAATGAGCTCATGTCAGAATTAGTGCTGCTGACTGCAGGGATGCAGAGCACTTTCCTCTATAAGCAGCAAACAAGCAGGAGGAACTAGAGATCTGTGTGCAGCCACTGGGCTTCAATCTCATTGCAATTGGGTGGGAAAGCTCCTGTGACTGGAATGTTGCCCTGAAGGGCCACATGCTGTTTAGGGGAGACAGACCAGGAAGGTGCAGTGGTGGAGTTGTCCTCAATGTGAGGCAACGTTTGGAGTGTACTGAGCTCTGCCTTGGTGAGGATAAAAGGGCAGACTAGTAACAGTAACACCCTTGTGGGTGTTTGCTACAGGCCACCTGATCAGGAGGAGGAAGTGGATGAGGCCTTCTACAGGCAGCTGGAAGCAGCCCCATAGTCACAGGCCCTGGTTCTTGGGGGGCTTTAACTACCCTGACATCTTCTGGAGAAAGAAAACAGTGAAGCACAAACAGTGCAGGAGGTTCCTGGAAAGCATTGTTGACAGCTTCCTGTCACAGGCAGTGGAGGATCCCACAAGGAATGCTGTGCTGCGTGACCTTACACTAACAAACAGGGAAAGCCTTATTGGACACGTGAAGGTTGGGGCAGCCTTGGCTGCAGTGACCATGAGATTGGGGAGTTCAGTATTGAAGGAAGAGGTAGCAGGACAGAGCAAGATTTCAACCAGGGACTTCAGGAAAGCTAACTTCAGTATCTTTAGGGATCTTCTTGGAAGAATCCCGTGGGGGAAGGCCCTGCACGGGAGAGGGGTCCAAGAGAGGTGGTTGATATTCAAGGATCATTTCTGCCAGGCTCAAGGACAGTGCATCCCAAAGATACTTCCTTGATGTTAGTCTTACTAACTGCAATTATTTGAAATTTTAAAAGCACTCACCTTCTGAGGACAGCATTCAAAGAAGCACTATGATTACTGTCAACAGGGAGGTTTCCACTGTCAAACCTCTGCGGCCAGCTCCAGAAAGAAAACAAAATACTATTTTCACGTTTCGGGCAAAATGTACTCTACTTCATTTCCCTGTCTACTCCACTCATATATTTTCACATCTTTTTATATTCTTAGGCAATGGCATTAGTTTACATCTTCACTGACTGTGTCTGTCCTTTTATTTTTCTGCTTATTAAAGGCTGAAACAAATAATGCCAGTGCACCTGACCTGTCCCAGCCATTGCTGAGGCCACAGAAAGTCCAGAGTAAGAGGACCTCCCTGCAGCCTCCTCCTCCACCTGAAAGGCGTTCATCTGCTATTTCTGCTCCACCAGTTCTACCCTCCAACGTGAAACGAGACAGCGGCATTTTCCTGACAGATCCAGAGAGCTTTCCAGCACCACCACCTACACTGAAGATTGATTTTCCTCCACCACCACCATCCGATTTCTGTGAACCACCTCCTGATTTTGTGCCTCCGCCACCCCCAGTGTCCAGCAGCAGTAATGGAGGTGTGCCATTACCCCCTCCACCTCCACCCATCTCCAGTAAGCTGCCACCACTTCCAGCGAAGAAACCTGTGCCACTGCCTCCAAAAAGGCTGGAAAACACACGACAAGATGGAGAACCACAGTCAGCAGGGCCACCTCTGATTGCAGGGGCAGGCAAGCAAGTAGATTTCATGTCTGACCTAATGAAAGCTCTTGAGAAGAAAAGGGGCAACAGCTCCTGAACCTTGGGAGTGTGTAGACTTTAAGACATAGCTGGTTTTGTGAGACATCACGGAAGGTCACGCTGGATCAGGCTTCTCCAAGAGGAATTCTCCTTCAGATTTCCTCTTGGGGGGCATCTCAAGAAGGTGGGGCACCCTTTGTCCCCCACTTAGTCCCTGTAACCTGTTCCTTTCCCCCTGTATCTCACCATCCCCTGCTCTTAATTCCCATTCCAGCACCAGGCCAAGGTAAGAATTAGCTGGAGAGTCTTGCTTCCCTCCATAAGGACAGCCAGGGGTTGTGGAGCAGCACTCTGGAGCCAGTCATTTCAGAGTGAAATGCTTCTACTGTGGCTGCCTGTTTAGTAGAATTGGAGTAGAAGGAAAAATACAGTGTCCTCATGCAAATTCTGAGAAGTGGGAAGGAAGATCTCTTTTCACAGAAGTGCCCTTAGAAGTTCTTTATCAGAAAACTACCAGCTATGGGGGGTTTTCTTTCAATAAAAAGATGCCTTAATTATTTTTTTTTAAATAGTCTGTCTTAAAAATTAAAACCTCAGCTAGATTATTGTGAGATGCAAGTCAGGGCCAGGACCATTTTCAGACACTGTCACCCCAAATGTTATACACTCCTGTTTCTATATACAACTCAGTCATACCTGTCAGCATTCACAGCTGCTGCTTTGAAATCTCATTTATTTGGTTACCTTAGACAAAGAAAAAATTTTTATTTTGAAGTCATGTATGTTCCCATGCTAGGGAAGCAGGATTTTTTTTTCCTGTTGGTTAACATTTGTCTTCAAACTGTACCCAGAAATGATCTGTCTTGTGAAAGACTTTGTAATTATCTTGTACCTTATAGGAATGTCTCCTCCTACATTTTTTTTCACTTGTTCTCTCCATTTAATTCTCCATTGTTCATTTAGGAAGCATTCATTGTTAGTTCTTAAATAAAAATAGCTTCCATTTTATATATGTACAAAGTGTCACAGTTAATGAACAGGCATTTTACTGGCAATTAGAACTTCAAATATTTTAAATAATCTTTGCCTATACCTTCTAGACTTTGTTTTTATTTATTCTGGTCTTTGCCTCTTCTCATGCACACTGGACCTTTTAAGAAATCATTAGTAATGTATTTCTGTATTTTGAATTATAAAAAAGCATAAAAAGCGACGTGTGTGGTCTAAATAAATAAATACATGAAAGCAGCCAACAGAGCAGGGGGTGAGTGTGCTGTGTTTGTCAAAATGGATTCCTAGATCCAGAAGTGCTGGTGGAGGCAAGAGAATGACAAGCTGGTGGCAGTGTCATGGGCTGGGTTTTGGGTCATCTCCAGTCTTATTTGTGGCTTTAGGCTGGTTTGTCAATACTCACATATCTGCATAACAAGCTTAGCAGAAATAAAAAAGCTGTAACTGTGTCTTCATAAAGAACCTTTCCCTTGAAAATTACTACTTTTGAAAATACTTATTTTATTTAAAGCTGAAAACAATGTTTGCAACCACGTGCATTTCTTCCTGAAGTGATTCTGCTTTCAACACTGCGGTAAAGCCGACACAGAGCCCATCCAGCTCTTACTGGTCTTTGAGCTCCCTTGCTTTGAACTGAACTGAGCAAAAAGCTCTCACCAAGACAACGATGCCCACCACTAACAGAAGTGTCACCTGGAAGTCCTGAATTGACATACTGGGACATTCCAAAGGTCTCTCAGGACCTTCAAAATGCCAACCTGAGAAATGCTCCTGAGACCAATGCAAGGCTCATATGGTTAGTACAAGCCTCAGTTCAAAGTGCAGGGGAAAAATACCAACCAGCTAAAAGTAAGTGGGCTAAAACGAGGATTAAAAAGAAGAGTAAAGGATTACTGTTTCCCAATCCTTTTCCATATGTAACTGAAGTGAGCATTATGCAGAACCATTGAAGAGCTTGGTGTCATTTTCTGACAAGGTATTAGGAGTGCACATTTTTGGACATACTTAGGTGACAACAGCTGTCTGCTAGTCAACTATTTTTAAATCAAATGAATTTTATGAAATATACACCCAGCATCAAAATAAAGCAGAACGTGTCCTTAGAAAAATGTTGCACAATAAGGTCACAAAGCACTGAGACTTTCATGTGGCTTTGTTAGCATTCACTCTTCTCACCAGAACTCTCAGCCTCCCACCCTACTTCCTCCCTCCTCTTTTGTTACAACACAATAAAATCAATTGTATACATTTTACATCTGCAGTCAATCATAATTCATGCACTTAATCTTACACAAAAGAAGTTGACTTTCTTCAAAACAAAAAAAAAAGCCTACAGAAAACTCCAGAAATCAAGTAAAATGCTGTGGTGATTAGACCTCTATCAACTATTTTGTGTATGTACGTGGTTACATTGAATTTCTAAAATATAAGATTTAAACTCCATTCAAAGAACAAAGCTGCCTCCTATTGATACACAATTATCTGGCTTGATCTGGTATGAAAATATGCTGCAAAATACAAAAAGATGTTCCAGTGCTGTAATACAGAGTGTATAAAAAGAAATTAATCTTTCCTATTGCTGTATAAATGGTCTGTACATCACTAGGGCTTACAGCATTTTAGCCTGCAAAGATCTGAAATTGCAGCATGTTCTTTTTAACCTTTCTCTACACCTGAAACTGAAGCAGTCTCAGCAGCTGTCATCTCCTTTGGGCTCTTGTACCACTGATATGCAAGAAGGATCTACTTCAAGCACTTTTCCATCAGTCCTTAGGATTAGAAAGGTTACCATCATGTGGAAAAGTCCTTATGTGGGTGATCAGCACTGCTGCCCCTGTGTAACTGTCCTCTAATAGAGAAAGAGGACAAGAGCACAAAGAAATACCTGTTTGATTACCAGCCTCAGTATTGTTATTCCCCATCTGTTCTAGGCACTGCTCTGTTTATGTAACATTAAAGATGAGGCAGCTTCAGAACCACAGGTGGAAGCCAAGGATTTTCAGGGAATAAATCATGAAACATGGTATTAATGCTTATATTATCATAATAAACCACAATGGTTAAGATCTAGAAGTGGAAAGGGAGGTGGTACAAAATGCTGAGCACAATGTGGGCTCCTTTCTCTGCTTCTACAAAACATAGTTAAAGGTAGTTTTGGGATAACCATACGCTTCATGTTTTTCATGCTCTCTTTATTGGGCACTTAGTGGAAAAGTAGAAACCTAAATGGATTGTGGAGTAACTGCAGGACAGAACTATTATTTATTGACAGTCTCACAGTAACTGGGAAGCATGTATTCTGTTAGAGGGAAACTGGTATCCTTAAGTCTTTATGATTCTCATGGTCTTGTAGAACAGGCTCAGGCAGTTTGATCAGTCAGTACTGACTGTTATGAAATCAAAATAGTTACTAAAACCAGATAATGTAAACTCATGGTAAAACTAGGGGAAAGAAAATGAAGATCTGCCCTCACATAAACCAAGAAGACATGACCAAGTCCATGAATGAACTCCCGGAGAGAAGAAATAGCTGACCTACTCTCTACAGCCAGAGGAGTATGTGAAACCAATTTTCAGGGCTTGCTTCATTCTTTCAGATGTTTTTAAGAACCTGAAAGAAGCATCACAGGGAGCAGAACATGGCACTGCTCGTAAAACAGCTCCTTGTTTGGGCTGGTTTCACCTTGTGATGCTGGAAGATTTCTTTACCTGTAACTATGAGTGAAGCAGAGGCCCACTTGCCACTAAGAGGATTTAACACGTATAAAACACTTTGAAGAAAAAAGCAGTATAGAAATGCTTTGTATTCATGCAGTTATTCCATGAGGTAAAGATGTACCCACAGCCATGGTTGGCCCACACACAACAGAAACTTCCCAGATGTTTGGTTAAACATAAATTGGAGTTCTTTCTTTTCACCTAACTGGAAACCAGGGCCTAAGCTGCAGTGCTGCTGCATTTACCCTGCAGACACAAATATGTTCTTTACATCGTCACTTGAGTGTGACCCACTCTTCCCCAGGTGCTAATGGTGATGTTCCCACACTTCCTTACAACCCCATTCTGCTTGGAATTGTCCCAGAAAAGCCATCAATGCCAGGGTTCCAGTGGGCCAGAACACAGCCCAGAACACAGCCCAGAGCTGAGGGAAGCCCACACCACATCCTGGAGGTGGTGCCAGCTCAAACACCAACCCCAGTGATGGCAGCAGGGTTCTCACTGCCTGCACAAGCAATGCTAACCCAGGCTGAACCTGTGTCTTGATGCTTAAACTTCAGACTGGATTTTCAGAAAACTGTATTTAAATATCTGTACTGTGCCCCCCCATTATAATACTACTGTTTACAGTTCAACAACTGCATTTATATTTGAACAGCTGTATATCTGAGGGGAAACCATCCTGAATAATTGTGTTGATTGTAGTTAAGAAGGAAAGGCATTCAAATATTCTTTTAGTCCCTGAGATATTTCTAATAATATACTTTTCTCCCCCACATTTCTAGGAATAGATTTGTGAAATTTTAATTAAACCAATTAACAGCATCTATTACGGAATCAACTGGCACTCAAAAAATTTGGAGATCCTAAAAAAATCCATTTTGGATTTGGGAACAGGCAAGGTAACATCAAGAAGCAACAAAGCCCTCAAATAAGAGATTTTTTTCCTGTAAATTTTCTAGCATAACGTTAGACCTGATTGATGATGTATTAATTTTGGGTTAAATATACACTTAAAGTTTTGTGGAACTAGAGTATCAAACAATAATAAATAACAAGACCCAGGACTCAAAGACTAGTCTCTCTTACTCAGAAGACTTCTATGTAACAGCTTCAGTAGAACTTTAAATACTTTCCCTGCAAGATTTCTGTTAGTCCCTTACAGCACTGGGTGGCTGGATACGAAAGGTATATTGACTAAATACATAGTGAGATGCTTCCAAGACAGTCCTTTCCCAGGTCCAAACAGTGGATTTTTCCTGAGACTTTATGCACCAATAACCTTTCTACTATTATCAAACTGATACTTTCAAAGAGCAGTGGCCCAGGCTTGATAGGCACCTGGCACCAGCCAAGCCACCAAACTTATTCTGGGGCAAGTCTCCCAAGACAGACATCTTTGCTAACTATTTAACTGAATTTCCTTTAAATCTCTGGTCAGTTTAATGGGACAAAACATAATCAGAATGAGAAAAGGTGTTAAGGTCTAAGATGATCCTCTGTACCAGGTCTGCAAGACTTAAGAACATTTATGTCTGCAGAATACAACTATCTTTTATCAGCGTGGAACAACAAGAGGAAAATTCAACAAAATACTGCATTATTAAAACTAGCTTAAATGGATTTTAAATTGATCAGTCACTATTAAGACCCACCTGACCAGCCATGACTTCTGAGAGGTTAAGTGTCACAGTTTGTCAGAACTTAAATATTGAGACTCAAGGTAATGCACAGCTGTGTATGAAAGGCAGACTTGTCAATGCCAATATAATTTACTGATACAATCATATATAGTGATGCATTTCTTTAATCTTAAGACTTCAAAAGTTGATCAAGAACAGTAGCAGATTCCAGTGTAACAGTATAAGGGAGAGAAGTTCCTGTGGCTTGATCCATTAACCCTCTTTGAAGGCTTGAGCTTTGACCTTGACCTTCTTGCTTGTTGGGATTCCCCTCAGGATGAACAGCTGACTCTCAGGTGCTTGGCCCAAACTGGGGGGCGCAGGGAGTACCCTGCTCTCTCTGCAGCCTCCTGCCTCTGAAAGGGGCGTTGTAAAACCTGCTCTAGGAGTAGAACCTGAAAGAAATTAAAAATGGGTAAATTTTTATACAAAATTTTCTCTGGTAAACAAGGAAAGTTTTTTCCACTTTGCCTTACGCACCCTCCTGGCTCCAGAAACTATTACATGAATTGCTTCCTATTATTAGTACTACTATTAATATAGTCACTACTATTTATAATTAATACTATTAATAATTTTATTAATATTTTACATAGCAATTGGTGTTATATTGTACAATGTTGGTCAAAATATAGTACAGTTCGAAGTGTAAATGTAAAAATTGTTTCATTAGCTATTATGCCAATTATTATTAAATCTGTCAAGAAAAAAAAGGTAATTTTACCTCCGAGAAATCATTCAAATTAGCTTTTTGCACTGCTGATTCTGCCATCCAATTCCTAAGTATGTATCTAGGATTAACAGCTGAAACCAAGAGTAAACCAAGTTAAATTCAGTTAGACATATTCAACAAAAGGAAAACAGTCATTGAAACATGTCACTGAAATCTTCAAGATTTAAATTTGCAGATCAAAAAAAGAATGCATAAAAAGGAAAATTAATTAATTCGATGAGTTGCTGAAAGGATTTTCTAAACTTGCACTATCAGTGGTGCCAAAGTGCCAAACAGAAATTAGAGTAGCACAGAATATGACATTGATGCAGGAAGGATTTCCTGTTAGGAGCACCAGCAAGCTTTTCAAGTGTGATGAGTTTACCATGGCCTAGGTTCCTGCTACATTGATGGAAAATGTATTTCAATGTTGTCAGTACCTTCCTGGAGATCATAAAAATGAGTATTGTATTACTTAATTTAAAAAGTAGTTACTAAGATACCCATTAAAGTATATGAACTTAGATACTCCTTCTATATCATGTAACAAAAGCTTAGCCATAAAAGCCTTCAATGTTACATTTCAGATGTATTTTTTAGAAACTACTTTTTCAACTTTCCTTTTAATCTCCTGGTTGGGGGCAGGCAGAGGTTCCTCAGTTTTTTCCACAGCTGTCTGTTGTATCCTTTTGGAAACCCTCATGACAACTGCACTGCTCCCCTGCCTTGTTTCAGGCTGCTTGTGTCTAATGAGCAGTAGAGAGATTGTAGGAACACTGGAAAAGGAAACTGCTGAATTAGTAAATCAGGGTATATCTTACAGCAGAGGCACTAACAACTTATCACAGGAGTTCTATCAAACTCTCTGCCAAGGACAATTCTTATAAGCACACATGGCTCTAATTATCAATTTTTTAGCAGATTATGTCAACAAAATTCTTATTTTTGTTCTGCAATTAAAGGCTAGAATTCTACTTCAGAAAGTTTTCCCTTTAACTAATGATCAAAACAATGTTACAGAATAAATGTAACACTTCAAGCCTGCTTTGAAGTCTTAATTTGACATTGGTCTATATCTTCGCCCCAATTCAGTAGGCATTTATTACATTAAGAGATTAGTTAGTGATACCAAAGGCATTTCACCCATGCACTTGAAGCCAAAAGTCTGTGATTTCTGGACATACACAAACTTCATCTTCTCTTTCCACTGAAGTCCCAGCAGGTTTTATATGAATAACCGTTAGTTTTATATATGAGTAAATGTTAGTTTTATATATTTCTTTTTAAAAAATCCACTGAGCTTTATAAAATATTCTTATAAATACTCTTACAGCATATTTGAAAGAGGGTATTGGAGAAAGCAGAGTAATCATCAAAATTACCATCTCAAACTTCCCTCCACTCAATTCCTCTCATCAATTAGTTATTATTTTATTTAGAAATACTATATTAGAAGGAGCCACAGACATTCTTCTTTTACACATCCTCACTGTCCAGTATGTACTTACAGATATTAAAAAAGCCAATGAATACAACTGTGTATTGGGAATCCTGATAACCTCTACACAGGCACAACAGTACCCTGCCCTAACTGCTAAAAACCACTGTTTTATCACTTGGCAAAACAATTTGCTCTGGCCAAGTATTTGATTTAATCCAGTAAATGAGTTATCAATAGTAAAGTGTGATAACTATTTAAAAAAATATTTTAAAAAATGCAAAAGTTAACATATGACTCATTCAAAAAATGGTAATTCACATTAGAAGTGTGAGTCATTTTAGCAGGAGAATATTTGTCATTTTACCAGGAGAATATTTGTCCCAGAAATAAATTCTTAACAATTGCAAATTGACAGGTTTCACAGTGGTATTAAAAATATCAGTCTTTAACACAAGTGACAAGATAATTAGGAAAGAGTAATACAAGCCAGGTAAGAAAAGGACAAAGCAAAAGAACTTTTGTGCCCTTAGAAGCATGATCTGGTCTACTTTTTTTACATGCTTCTTTTGTAAAGAAATACAATTATAGACTTGGATTGTCAAAACTTTTTGATCCACTCCTGAAGAACTAAGTTTAGGCAGTGCAAGATAAAGCACTACTAAGAACTGAAAACTAAATAAAGGGAGAAAAAATAAAAATAATGAATAAGTGATCAACTTCAAACGATTCAACGTAATGTACTTTGAGAAGTGAGATATTTTATGACACTTACTAACAATTAGGGAAGGGTGATGAATAATGATGTGTCCATGCCTATATATTCAAGGTCAGTCAAAGACAGCAATACACAATTTAGTGGCACTTTCCAACCCAGATGAAAATTTGAAGAGCCAGGACAGTTTTAACATGAAATTCTGGGTAAAAATGCAGAATTGACTGAATTGAGCCAGATTTCTGCTAGGAGTTGTACTGACAAGGACAGCTGTTACAAGCAATGCTTAAACAAACAAACAAACAAACAAAAACCCCAAACAATTTAAAAGATACCACAGGGGCATCTAAGCAATCTATTTAAATGCATGGATGTAAAAACATAACAAAGGACAAAAAAATCCCAAAAACCTCTTCAGTCACACTGTAATATGGAGCAGCTAGCAAAAATCCAACAAGATTTGTTGATTTTAAATAAAACCATAACAAAATAACATCAGTAGCCTATTATAAATTTTTGCAGCTCTGCAGTATGAATGGAGAGTGATAGTTGATTATGTGGAAGAAAGCTAGCTGAATCACGAATCTTTGCATATCAAGTTTTGACTGCTACCAAAACTAAGACCGTTAGCACAAGTGCGATTTTGGAGGCAAAACCTTTCCCATGTTTCATCTGTCTCCTGTACTTTAAGATCCTCCGAGGTGCATGTGGAAAAACATGATGATGGTTTACAGAAGATCATCCACAAACTAGGATCTTTTTGGATTTGGAATAAAACTTCAGAATATGATGATTTTCTCTAAAAGCAGATTCAAAAGATACAGAAAAATAAGAAGTGTGTTTAGACAGTTTTCAGCATTCAATTTTAGCTGAGGAAAACAGGAGGGGCTTGAAAACTCAAAATGATAATTTAACAAAGGGTCTCATGAACTCACAGATGAAGCTTCCTAACCCTATCAACAACCAATAAAATAAATCTTTCTTCTTGGTAGTTCTTTCCATATTAACTTTCTAAAAATGCATATAGAATTTTAAGAAGTGTTCTTTAAAATTGATAGAGCCTTTGTTAGAAAACAGGGATGCAAACCTGAAACCATAAATTGTGCCCTCTGTAGTTTTGTATGTAGTAATGAGTATCTCATTACTGAAAATTCGTGCCAGTTTCCTAGCAAATCAATTGGAGCTTTAGAAGAAAGTGGCCAATCAATATCTAACAAAAGAGTGCAGCCATTTCCATCCTGCTTCGCAGGAAGCACCCTGCAAAGCAGTGTAACAGTGAAGCCGCTTGGGGAGAGGTTGATCAGATCCTGCAGTTCCTTCATTCCCTTTTGGCCATTGATTTTCAGTTGCTCATTGTCTTTTATAGGCAAATTTTACAAATTTACCACAGCTTACTGCAGCTCAAAAACATCTCCTGCTGAACAATGCTTGGAATTTCATATCCACTGTTTCTGCTGTGATACCTAACTGCAGTACCTTTGCCTTTTTGTGTTTAGAGTAACTTGGAGAAACAAAGCACCTTCCTTTGCCTTCTATGACTAGATAGTCCTTTCACAAGGAGTTTTTTCTCTGGGTGATGGAAAGAAAAACTGTGTCCCCATCAGAAATCTGAATTCTTTGTTGTGTGCAGAAAGGACAGACAGAAAGAATGTATAGTGTTAAACGATTTGCAGCAGTGTAATGAGAGTTTCTCCTCTTCAGAAAAACAGTATATTTTAGTTCTACCCAAAAAGAAAAATACCTAACACTAAAGAAACATATGTAAATAGATATTTGCCATCTGCAAGCATATGATTCCTTCGGATTGTTTTACTCACTTGTCATTCTTGTTCTTCTTTTGGTGTCTGAATCACCATTGTTACTACACATGAAAAACAAACCAAAAGAAGAAAACGAGAAAGCACTTTAGCTAGTCAGAGTTATGCTGACTTATTTTTAGAAATATCTTACTTGGCGTTCATTAAAATCATTAAGTGCTCTGCTTTTGTGTTCAGCAGAAGCCAGTGTGAATCTCTAAGAATGAACAGACTTGGGAAAAACTGCACACTTTCTTGTAAGTTTTGTGCCTTCTATTGATTTTTTTCCCTAAGAATTGCATTTTCTGAATAACATTTCCAAGTACCTGATATGATTTTCGTTTCGCTACTAGTAGCCATGTATGCCATACACAACTAAGAAAAAATGTTAGATTCTTTATTGATTTAACACAGAAGAATCCTGTGTGTTCCTAGCTATGCAACACCATGGTTTCCAAACAGTATTTGCAACTGTTCAGCTTCCAGCCCCTGTCACCATAAAGCAATGTTATTACATAGTAAATATATATATACACATAAACAGTAATTAAACATTATTCATTCCTTGCAAAGCCTGTTTGTGAATCTTGGACTAAGTCTGTAGGACTGGTATTTTAAGAAAAATTGTTAACCAAAGAAAACTGATCAGTTATTCAGTGAAGGACAAAAAATACAGACAACTCCTTCCATGCCATTTTTATGTACCTGTGTGTCAAAACAGAACTATAATAGTAATTATTGTTGAATCCAGCACAATCCAGAACCATAAAGAGGGAAAAAAGCATATGAAACCATGGGGCCAGTTTATTAGACCCACTAAAGACTATGCAAAATCACTGCAGATTAAAATTGCCTGCTTCTGGCAAATACACATTTCAAACTGCAATCAGACTTACCTGTTTAATCTCAGGAGGTACATAGTAACCCATTCTGAAAATAGTTTGTGTTTACTCAGATCCTGGAGAGCCCAGAACTCCTAAAGAGAAAGAAACTGTTAATGACAGGTAATCAGAATTCTCTTCCTGTTAGGCAAAAACCAAAGTAAGCAACAAATATTGTGTTTTAACAGCTGGCAACTAAGCCTCACATAATCACTTGCTCATGCTCCCCCTCAGTGAGGGTTTAAAGTAAGGTTAAAAGTAAGAAAACTCATGGGTTAAGAACCGTTTAATAATTGAAATAATTTAGTAATAACAACAATAATAGTAATAATAATAGCAATGAAAAGGAAAATATCAAAAGAAGAGAGAAATAAAACCCAACAGAAACAAGTGATGCACATGAAAAAACAACTGCTTGCCAAACAACACCCAGCCAGTTCCCAAGCAGGGTCCCCCCACCAGCTCTCTCCTGGTTTATTTGCTGAGCATGACACCACGTGGTGTGGGATAGCCCTTTGGCCACTTTGGGTCAGCTGTCCTGCCTCTGTCCCCTCACAGCTTCTCGTGTACCCCCAGCGTCCTTGCTGGCAGGGCACTACAAGAAGCTGAAAAGTCCTTGACTTACTGTAAGCCCTGCCGAGCAACAACTAAACCAGCAGTGTGTTATCAGCATTATTCTCAATCTAAATCCAAAACACAGCACTGTACCAGCTGCTAGGGAGAAAATTAACTCTATCCCAACTGAAACCACGACAAAGAACAATAAAAGGATTTAAAAGGCAAACATATGATGACCCTTCAAGGAACTTTCTCCCTAAACGTTCTACTGGTATCTTTTCCTCTGTATTCAAATTATTTCTTTCTGCTAGCATGATACATCCATATTAATCCATCTCTGTTATGACAAATTTTACCTAAACACCTCTAGCATTTCACCCCTGGTTTTCCTTGGCTTGTTGTCCGACCCATTTCATTTTTTAAGCTACATAACTACAGGTTTTACTCTCTTCTGAGACTTGTACATGGGTCAGATCTATGCATGGAGATTCTTTCATCAAAAACTGTGCAATAAGCAAAATATATAAATAAAGAAAAGGTGGAGAGAAAGTAAAACTAAAGTCTACAGGGACAGGAGAAAACTGAGAACAATGGAGACAGTAGGAGAGGAGACAGAACTTGGAAAAGGCAGACAGCAAGAAATCGGGGCTTGGGGTTACTGCCTGCAGTGATGGACAGCAACCACAAACCAGGCTTCCCTGGCTGATTATACTGAGCTAACAGCTGCTTCATATTCCTCAGCTGAAAGCAGCCAAAGCTCACAGACAAAAAATGAACTTCAGAGAAAGAACAGATTAGGAGAAAATGGACATAGATAAAAGGAGGTAAGCAGCACATATTCAAGAAAAAAAAGTAAGGGAAATTAAAAGCAAGAAGAAAAAGTTTTGATCCCATCTGGATTTTTGGTTTTGGGTTTTCTTGTAAGAAATAAGGGTAAAAAATATATGAAAACTATGTTTGATCATAAAAGTGAGCACAGAAATGACTAAGAGCTGGGAGTCAGGCAGCTGGATAACAGGCGAGTGTGAGAATCAAGTATGTGTTCAAAGATGTGCAGAGTTAGGCTGCTTTAGGAGGAATTTTAGAATGTTTTCAGTTAATACTAAATATTAGGACTCCTGTGGTGTTCCCAAAGGATTCTGGCATTTTTAGGTCAATTTTGGTATGCAGCTGAAAAAATCTTAAGTGATGTACAAATCAATATGAGAACTTATTTGCTACTGACAAGAGTATTGGTGTGTAAATAAACAGAGGTGAAATTACTTCAAAATCGAAATTCTTTAAAACAATGGAAACTTTTTACCAGCATAAAATTGTACTTGTTTTTCCACATCAGTTTTGGAACTGAGAATTTGTGGGCTAAATCGTTTCATTGTGTGGGGAAAAAAAAGATCAGGTTGCTACCAAGTGAAAGCTGGAAATGACCTCAGTGTAGCATGGGGGTCACAACTACACCACAATCGCTGGTTCCTCAGCCAACACCTTCAAAGATGGGGAGATGGAATTGGCATAAATGGAAAAATCCCTTGGGTTCTATGACAAAGACACCTTCTCTTACAAACACACCCGTCCTCTTATCACCCCTCTGTGCAAATGATTAATTCCAAAGCTACAACTCCTGGTTTTTTGTTGCTCACCTCTAGAGTATCTCGACTTTGAAACTCTTAATGGCTTCAAGTTCATAGAAAAGGTCAGGATAGACCTCTTACTTAATAGAAGAAAACAAGGAAAACCAGAAAACTTGGTCAAAACCATTTCATTATAATTGGAAAAAGAACCATCAACTCCTCATTTGCATTCTGTGTTTTACATAGTCATCCTGCTGCCTAAAACAACCTCCTAAGTCCACCTGCTCTCATTTTAAATTGGCTTCAAAGACAAAAAGACATAATTCAGATGTTTGGGGAAGGCAATCATGTTTCCCAGGCAAAAAGAACAATATTCATCACATGGAGAAGGCACTGTATTAAAGAAAAAAAAAAAAAAACCACCACATTTTGGCTCTTGTAAAAAGGCTACTTTCTTTCCAGATCAGGTTCCTTTTCAGAACCAGATCACAAGCTTCCTTTTCAGAATTTCCCCTTTGCTTTTTTATGCAATTATGACTTGCCTAGCATCTCACTTCAGTTCAAATATTTCAGCTGTATTTCCACTTTTAAAGACTGCACTACATGCAGGTAAAAAATTTTAAATACTCTCATATATAAATACTCTTTTAAATATAAAATACTCTTTTATATATGGCTATACTTGGTCCTGAAGAATAAAGTTAGGCTGAGATAGCAGCAACACAGGATGGGATAGCAGGCTGAGCAGGACACAATAGCAAAATGTGTTCTTATGCTTTAAGTTACATTTCAAACCAATCTCATGCCCAAGGAAGGGCAGAGACCACTCTGGGCAAAGAGATCTAGCAGGAGTTTATGATTAGATGGAATCTCACTTAACATTAGACACTGAGATAAGCAAACAGGCCTGAGAGCAGAGGTTTAGGCCACCTGGTAAGCCCATGTCAGTAATAGTTCAGTTGACCTGAGGTTGAAATTTTCCTCATGAGCCCTGTTCAACTTCACTTGTTGGACAAAAGGTATTCGTAAACAAAACAACAACAAAAAAAAGGGAGGGGAGGGGGAAGAAAGTTCTTTGCAACAGACCTACCTTAAATGTGAAGAAATTCACATTCCCACTTGTGTATGAGTACTTATGACTACTCATATTGGACCTGTACCAAAGGCTGAAAATCTGACTTCAGCATTCTTCATTAATACATCTTTCATTAGCACTTTTCATTAACATATCCATCATAACCAGACACAGGTTTAACAAGGGGTGGTAGCCTGACACATGTGTATGTCTCTCTGTCCCACAATAGTGATACAATAACATATTTCCCAGATGAATCATGGCTTGAGACAGCCTCTACTATATCAGGGTCATGTTCAACTTGATTTACCCTTTTTATCTTAAGTATTCCTAAGATTGGATTCTTGTATTTATACCTCAGGGATATGGAGCTCTTTTAACTGGTCTGCAGTAATTTCACTCAGCTCTCGGAATGTCATTGTAAAATCAGCCTTTGTATCTTCCATAATCTAGGGAATAAAGATACTTCTATAAGTGCTTTTCAAGTGTGGGGTATCAGTTCAGATGTTTGCCAACAAAATTAACAAAGTAAACTCACTTTTAAGAGGAAAGCAATCAAATAGTTATCATTTTCATTCGCCCCAAGAAGACCCAGCTTTTTTTTGAATAGTTCTGTGAAACTGAAAACAGAAACAAAGTAAGGAAATGATGAACATTATATACTTTACAGTATTGTGACTAGAAGGTTTCAGTTCTGAAAGTGCATACCGGCTGTAATAGTGCTCACCATACCCCTCCAAAACCTGGGAAGCTCTGCAAAAACAAAAGAAATGTCAAGTTCTAAGGAAGTAAAATGCTGCTACTGTACACTAAATAACAAAAACTTCTGCCTGCTGTCTCAGAAACACTGATATTCTGAATCATCTGGGATCTGTTCCTCATTCAAGAATCTTTACAAGAGGCTATTAAAATAGTACCTCATTACTTCAGGAGGATGCACTGTCTTCATACGTAAGCGTCTTACAGAACAAGCTAAACAAATTTAGAACAGAAAACTATAGGCAAAGGTCCTACCTTAGTGAAAGGAGAATGGATCACACAACATCTAATACCTGCCTGTGGTTCTATTTTACTATTATTTATGACCAATAAAAGCTTTTCTCCCCACCCTCCAATCTTATTCTGGCCAATAATTAATCCAGAATCAATTTCCAGTTAAAAAAAATATTTTAAATGCTAACCCCTTTCTTTCCTAAGCATATGGTGATTACAGGGTCTCCAATCTCACTAGTTCTTTTAAGCTTTAAGATATTTTAAGGATTACTTACAGCTGCTTTTGCCTGGGATCCAGTAAAGGTTTTAGAGCTTGTAACAGCTTGCTCAGATTAAACAGCCCAACACTTGCCTGATTCCCTATTTTATACCTCCTTTCATCATCGGATGTGTTTGGAACAAAATCTGTTTCAAACAAAACATTACTTTTCCATAACAGAGTAATTACAATAAACAGTCAATGTTAAAACATTGCAGTATACTCATTTTTATACTTACACAGCAAACTTATAGAAGACCTAAAGCTACTAAATATTTAAAATCAGATCACAAGGATACTTATTTAAAGTGAATTAACTCAAGATCTATTATTTGCAAATCTAAGGAATACATCCTTCACAGACAAGTTCCTGTGTGTCACAAGTGACATTTTCCTACCTGAAGCTACAAAAAAATTCAGATGTTTAAACAGAAAAAGTCCATTTTTGCATTAAAAACACTGTCTTTTACACTTACAACCAATACTTTTACTACATAGAGTGCTACTATATAGGACGTAGATTAAGCAAACAAATGTCCAACTAGATTCAGGATTTAAGTATTTATGGAAAAGTCACACATATAGTAAACATGTATTTAACAGGCCACCTAAGCAAGACTTGTTTCAGTTGTACAAGCAAGCTTTGTATTCACATAAAAATTAGGCCTAATGTGTTCTAGTATGCAAATCCATTACCTGGGAGATAACAAATACCTGTCATGCAAGTTACAAGTATCCAGAAGTAAAATGTACATTCACCTACAGCAGCAGTCTCTGAGGGGATCAGTGGGAACCCCTCGCTCAGATCCAATGCAGATAAGCTGATCAGGGCACACAGCACTGCCCGAGTCCTCAGGGGACACTGACAGCAAACGGGGCATTAAGGAGGAGACTCGTAACTCATCTGTCAGCTCTGGTGAGTGGCTCAAATCTGAATTTCGACTCCAACGCCTGCCACCTGGCTCCAGGGTGCACTGCCTGTGGCTGGGAAGGAGTCAGGTCTCTCACAGCAGCCTGTCTGGTGCCCTGTGTTGGACTTGTGACTGAAACAGTGCTGATAACACAGCAGTGTTTTACACACTGGGCTGGCCCAGCATCAAGGCCTTCTCCATTCTCACTCTGCAGCCCCAGAAAATGAGGCTGGGGTGGGCAGGAGGCTAGGAGGGGATGCAGCTGGGACAGCTGAGCCCGGCTGACCAAAGGGATATTCCACACTTACAACATCATGATCAGCAATAAAAACTGGGGGTAGTTTTTCCAAGGCAGCTGTTGGTGGGGGGATAAAGGTGAGTGGCTGTCTTTGCATCACTTGCTGGTCACCCCTGCCCCTTTTTTTAACCCATGACTTATTCAAATGTCTTTATCTTGACCCATAAACTTTTTCTGAGCTTTTCCAAGTCTCTCCCTCAGCCCACAGCAAGGGGGAGTGAACAAGTGGCTTGTGGGTCATTAATTGCCAGCTGGGGTCAACCCACCCTACAGAGAAAGATCTAAAAGCAGAAAAGCTCCATTTTGTTCAGTACAATAGAAACACTATGACATTTATTCTCATGAATTCTCCTTAATTTGAGGCTGCAGGCATGAAAACACATAGCAAGATAACCACTGCTGATTCTGAAGCTTACTCAGTTGCACACTATAAACAATATTCCAATAATATGCATTTATGTACATACTGGACCTGTATCTATCAATCCCAGACTGACAGACTTTCTTTGAAAGGTTGCCATGACTGTGTAGGTTTGATTTCTTTTCTTCCAACATATAATTAGCTGCTGTGATTATAAAGCTAGAACTTGATGCATGCAAAGTTACTGTATTCCACTTCTGCTTTTGGCTGCTTCCAGCAATACACAATTTTTAGTTTTCTAGGCTTCTGTTTTAATATATCTTGAATTGAAGTGGAAACACCACTTGGGTTTAATAGTAATGGAAATGGGTTTAATAGTAATATTTAATTATCAAGACTTTTAGTCCTTGAAATGCAACTTATATAGTGTTATCATAAAACTGGTCACTGATGCAATTTTTTCCCCTAAAGCTCTTCAAACAGTACATGTGCTTAGGGTTTTTCTGCTAAAACGAAAGGAGTTTTCATGTATATGGAAAGTATATAATTTAATATAAAGAGATTATTTTAAGTAAAAAAAAACTAAACCAAAACAAAACCAAAAACAGGTGCTACACTCACTTGGGTCATAGGAGTCCATAAATCCAAATGGACCATAATCTATTGTTATGGATAATAAACTGAAGTTATCTGTATTGCACACACCTACAGTTAAACAGAAAGGAGAAACAGAAGTTAAAATTCCACCTGAACCCCATTCTCTAGGCAATCTGCTGTGAGATAGATCCACTGAATTTAGAGAGTTCTCAGGAATCAGCCTCTGGAAGATGTGCCCGTCCCTATGCCCCTGGCCCGTGCTCCGCAGGACACCGAGGCTCCCGCTCCCGCCGCTCTTTTGGGCTTAATCCCACAAATCTGCAGCAGGGCTGTCCAGCTCTGCCTTCTGTGCACTGCAGGGGGCTAGGGCTGCCTGTGGATGGATCAAATTCAGAGCAGTTACACTTATATATGCATCATAAACCTACATATGGCATCAATATGCTGCCTTTGTACACTGCACTGTTGCTCCCATATTCTCGTCCTCTCAGGGCTGTGCTTTGAGAGATCAGACAGTGTAACCCTGATTTGTAACTCTGTTACAAATGCCCCTCGTATGACAGATAAAGCTGTAGGCCAAGACAGCAGCACAACTGAAGACCCAGGTGACAAATAAAAGCCATTTTTAAGTACATTACTGTAAAGGGTCCCTCCCCTCCAGCCAATGCCATTTGGCAGCTTACCATGTGCAAACCCCACAGACATCCACAAGGCAATCAGATTTGCAGTCTCTGACACGACTGTAGAGAAAAATTCCTAAAATCAAATATATCTTTTACTTCAAGTTCTCTGTATCAAAAATACTGAAAAACATAAGCATTTTATTCACTTTAGAAATATGTAATACATTCTATTTTTCAAATTTATGTATCTGTCTGTCAGGACTTGTCATTCCCATTCTAAATTATCTGAGCACATAATAACCTTATCCAGCAAAGACTACAGTTAAATAAGTATACATAGATGCCCTGAAAGAAATTAAAAATTAAAAAAAAAAAAAAAAAGAAACAAAGACACTACATACACTAAGGTGTCTACCAGAATATACTATATATGTAACATTTACATTAGCAAAAGCACATTTCATCACTTCATGATCATTGTTCACTGAAAACCTGAGCAGTGAAAGAACAAAAAACAACAGAAAATGGAAGATTCACAAGAAATATTTCCATAATGAAAACTGGTGAAAAAATTTCATATTTGACTTTGAGAAAACAAAAAAAAATCAAGAAGCAGATTTTTACTGCAGAGATTAACAAACTTTTGCTAATAAAACCTGAAAGCTTATTTCAAATTTTAAAATCTTTTAAAACTTGAAATTGTGAAGACCTTTGTGCAATTTTTGTTCATATGCTTGTGAAAAATAAAAATGTCTCTTATAAAAGACTTACCAGATATCTATTTGAATCATTCATAGCTATTGATGGAAAATGTTCCTGGATGATAAAGTCTAGCAATCTCCTGTAACACCAGAAACAGAATTCTTTAAACAAAGCTGGTACTTTAGAACTGATCATTAAAAATTCTTGTTTTCAAACAGCAAAATGCTGATTTACAGCTTGCCACAAATAGTTATTTAAAAACTCAGTCTATTGATTCCAGTGAATATTACATTAAGCTCTTTGAAATGCTTAGAAATAAAACCTAAGGCTGTAGTCATAAATACAACTGGAGACTGCCACATAAGAGTTAAAATTATTCCCACATTAAACCTCCAGAGCACACCAGGACCTGGTTTTGCATGCAGCAATATCCATCTTTTAGGAAAAAAAAAAGTTTGCATTTCCAGAAAAACAGTATAAGATTACAAGGAATAATCACTCTACATCAGAATTCTCACAAAGAAAATGTTATGGCCAAATTCTTATGAAGTAGGGTTACTTCCACAGTAACCGGCCATTCCCAAAACAGTGCTCCACAGCCCTACAAGACAGGTTTAGGGAAATTGAATATAAGCATTAATAGTCGCAGGACCTGTCAGATGTGTATTTTTGCTGATCTAAGTAAGCTTGAAAGGAAAGCAGGTGGCATTCAGCACATTTAGGAGCTCCCTGCAGGACCCTCTTGTGGTCCAGGGTCACTGGCACAGGAACTGGAAGCACCATCCACATGTGGGATAGACAGACCCAGGCAAGGGGCATGTGGCTGCACATGCAAATATCTGTATTTTAGCTTCTAATCAGGCTGTTGGAGGAAGTCACTGAACTCTCCTCAAACTGTGATGATTTTATCAGAGTTCCTAGCAACCTGACCTTTAGAAGGGTGTCCAACATATTGCCTCTGAAGTTCAGCTGGCTGCTGCAGGACATTCTGTTTCAGAAGGACCTCCTCCAAGGAGGAAGCACAGGCACTCAGTCACACTACCCTTGCCCTGCCCTTTCTGAGGCCACTCCCAAACAGCCAGGGAGGAATTGTCTATTTTGCGTGACTGCAAGTGTTCTTTACATGTTCCTTAAATCCAACAGGTCACAAATACTTCAACCAAAAAACCCCAAACCAAAAGAGTGTAGAGTGGTGAGGGAAATTAAACTGAATTATTGGTTACTGCAATGTACAACTGCTGCTCATTTTTAAGCACCCCAGAAAAATTTCTACTGCTCCTGAGGAGAAGTGACCAACTTCTAAATATTTACAGTTACCTAAAAATTTATCATGCTGATAGGCTTAAAACCATGCAATGATTTCTTATCTAGCATACTTCTCTGGTTCTGCAGATTCCTGGAAAGCATACTTCATACAACATACTTGTGCTAGTGATTTATTTCATATTTCTGCTAGTTTAGCTTCACAGAAAACTGAGAAATGTAGAAACTTACACTTTCAACTTACAAATCTTTCCAAAACAAACAACTCCTCCCTAGTATTTGGTTACCAGAACTATTTCAGGTATAAAACTTTTCTCATTTTGTACGATCCAGGCCTTTAAAAACATCTCAGCTGTTTTACCCTTGTGAGGTAAGATCTTTGGCATGCTTGTATAAAAACAGCAGGTTACCTTTCTAAATTATGCAATCTTACTTGCTAAATAATTTATGTCTAAATTCTAACTGTATATATGAATTTTAATAGAATTTGATTGTGGAGAAAACTATTATAGCTACTATGAAGATTAAATTCAAACCTTAGTAAGTCCAGTTCCCCAGAGTGAGATAAGATTTCCAAGGATCCTATCCGAAACCACGATTTGGCAAGTCGTAGCACTATTGCACCTTAAATATAGAGACAAGTGTGTTTAAATGTAAACAGAGTATCAGCAAAATAAAACAGTTCCATAGCAAAAGCCATCATGTGTTGTTCCTATAGACACAGAGTTTATATATGCACAGTTAAACGGATATTTTTGTAAGTATGCCTAACACAGATGAATATACACAATATTATTTTACTACACATGCATTTTAATGATAAAGCTTGATTTGCTATACCAGCAACCACAGGCAAAATTCTGTTAGTGCATTAATACTAGTATCACTCCAGAAATGCTAGCCTCAAAGAAAGAACACAGACAGATTTTTCCCCATGCTGCGCCATCTCACTCTTTTTCAGAGCAGGTATAGATGATGTAGCAATGACATGGCCACAATTGCATTCCACCCATCCTGGTATTGCTATCAAAACAATGGAAAATTTCCCTAGTTTTCAATATAATTTTTGTAATGGCAAGTGAAAATCAAAATTATATTCTTGCAGTACGTGTGCCACAATCATAGAAGACCTGTTCAGAAGGCTTCATTTCTTCAACCAAGATATGTTTCACATTGATTTTCTCAGGTGAGGTTTTATATCTTAATAAACGAAATTAAGCCAATTTATTACTTTTTATTACACATTTTTTCATGGAGAATTAAGTTATAGTGTTGTAATGTATTAATTTAAAATACGTTCATTACCTCTTTCTTTCTGAATATTTCCATTGTAAAACTGGTCTCTCCACACATCATCATCACTTACTACTAAGCTGTAGCAAACAATAAGTGAACATTAAAAGTTATCTCAGCAAAAATAATTCATAATGAATATCAAAGTCATATTTTATATAAATTCATTTTCTTCATAAAAAGAAAGATCTTTTTGGTGGCATAGCTTTGTTTTTACACATGACAGAGGTAAAGATTATGCTGAGGCTTACCAAGGTTCATTACCAAGATGCACTTTTTTTGTATTTAATACAATGTCCAATTTCATTATTCACACTGTTCTTGGGGAAAAAGCTGCTCTCAAAAAGAGCACTGCATTCACTTGGAACTTCAGTGACAGACTAGTGTGATTGCAACATTAACTAAGTCACAATTTCCCTGGGGACAACATGGAACTTCTGACGAGAGAGAAATTAGAAACCAAATTGTTGCATCAGATGGAGATTACCCTTTACAAGAGCAAAATTATCTCACAAACTTCAGGGACAGATCTGGGACCCTTAGCAATCACTGCTACTGGTACTTGGATTTTTAAAACAAATCTCTTCCTTTCATTTGCCTTAAAATTCTGCACATCCTATAAATTTTCATGTTTATCCAAATATTGAGGTTTGTGAGAGTTCAGTACAACTTGCTTTAAAACATTTCACAACTTATATTAATTTTATGATATAAAATACATCGTTTCATTGTGTTTTCTGTTCTATCAGGAAAAATCAATCCTCACAAACTATGCAAGGGCATCATGTTCCTCTAAGGTTAACAAGTAGGAAATTTTCTCTCCAAAGCAACTGGGATTACACTGACAATCCCATAGACGTAATGCTTGGTGCCATCTTCTGAAAGACATCTTATCTCCTCAACAGGCACAGAAGACTTCTTGTTCAAGAGTCTAGCATAATTTAGCTCATTTTGTATAATTCTTCTTTATCTTTGCTTGTTCATAACGGGAAACTATTATTCTATTCAGGAGAGACATGTCTAATTGGAGTGGGTCCAGAGGAGGGCCACAAAAGTGACCAGAGAGTTGGAGCACCTCTCCAGTGAGGACAGACTGAGAGAGTTGAGGCTGTTTGTGGGGAGTATGGGGAGACCTTACAGCACCTTCCAGTCCCAAGAGGAGGCTACAAGAGCGCTGTACAGGTATTCTGTACCAGGGCCTCTAGCCATACAAGGGGGAATGGCTTTAAACAGAAAGAGAACAGGTTTACATTAGATATCAGGAAGAAGTTTTTTACTCAGAGGGTGGTGAGACACTGGAGCAGGTTGCCCAGAAAGCTGGTAGATGCCCCATCCATGGAAATATTCAAGGTCAGGTTGGAGGGGGGCTTTGANAGTCTCTTCCAACCCAAAATAAAATTCCATGATTCAAAATATAGTTGGGTGGTATGCTATTTGATATTTAATGCAGTTACTTATATCTGCTACCTATTAGGTAGTTGAAGACAGCAGAGAAGACAGAACCAGACTTTTCTTGGAGGTACATAGCAAATAACAAGACACAAACCTAATATTCCATTCATAAAGATGATTGAAAATAGTCACAGTGTTAATTCCCAAGAGTTAAATTTTGGACATACACTAGATTCTGGTTTTAGCATTGAAATCAATACTTTAGCATGAATTCAGCTGAACCAAAAATGTGGGGTATGCATATAAACATAAATATGTACAAAAAGGTTATGAAAAGAAACAGCATGAAGTCTTATATAGTGCAGTTGCTTGCAACAGTCATTGTGGGTTTGAAACTAAATTACTGTTATTATAGTCAGTATTTTTGAAGACACCTAGTAGCTATTCAAACTGAATGTTCTGTTAACTGCAAAGAACAGGCAGTGAATTCTTTCAGGAGGGGAAAAATAGATAGAAATCAATCTTCTCCTTCTACTGGAGCTGTACTGATACAAGTAGAATTAGGAATTTTATTTTTTTTTTAAATACTCATTTGGACCAGTTGGTATGTCTGTAGGATTAGGTATAGAAAGCTCTGATATAAATGAGATGGAAGAACAAAATCTTAATCCTTCAAGAGAAAACAAAAAAAAAATAGAAACAGATAATGAACCTCAGACACTAACAAAATACTGTGTGCAGCAGAGCACTAGGGGACAGAAGGTACAAAAGTTGTGCTACTAAACTTTACTGTTTTGAACAGAACTCTGCCAGAAAGGTTGTTTCCTTTTTACTATGCAACTCTTAGCAGGCTCTCTGCAAAATTCCTACAGAATATCAGCACTTCCATTGCTGACAAAAAAATCCATGAGGGAGTCTACATTCAGTTAGTATGGCTGTGCAACACTTGAGAGCTGGCCAGGTAGCTGAGCAGCCACAGAAACATACATTCCCACTAGAAAAGGAGTTCTCCAATGGTCCCTGTAGTTCCTAAGTACAACTACTGGAGAGAAGGCAGCAGCAGACCAGCTGTACACTCAACCACAGGAAACAGAGCACTGAAATTGCTCTTACACCGAAGAAGCTGGAACAGCACACACAGAAGGATGGATGGATTATACCCTCCCTACCTGGCTCTCACTTAGGGGCTTGACTTTACACTTCCATGAACATCAAGCCCTATGCAAGTAAAGGCCACTCTGAAAACTATGGATATTGGCTCACTTTTTTGACTTAATGCGTCACACTGCTCACTGGTAGTCCCAGTGTGTGACCAAACTGGTACTGTATGAAGTGTTCTGTATCTGGCAGTACAGTCATAAACTGTAGCACCCCATTGGGAACACAGTATTTAAAATTAATAGAGCAAACCAACCTGCTGGGTGTTCGGGGATAAGCCATAAGGTTTTTCCTCCCACTTCTGCCAAGACTTGATAAGACCTCTGTTAAGTGCATCCCACCAGCCTCAGTACAACAGCTCCCCATTGGGAAGAATATGGCTGTCAGCTGGGGTTTTTCCAAATTAAGTCTTGCAAACAGTCTGCAGAGCTTGCACAACAGTTAGGAGAGCCAGGCATTTAACCAATCTGCCAGCAGAGAACTAAAGCACACAGTGTGCTCAGTAGAATTCGTGCACAGTAAAGGGGTAATTTCATACTGGTTTTGCACTGAACAATTTGTTGAGATGACAGCAAAGAGAGGCTCTAAGCTGCCAAATGATTTCCTGCTGATATTCAGACAGATTTAAAGTTCTGCATTAACAGCCAACAGCAAAGGGTCTCAAGATGAAGTCAGTGAATAAACCATCAAAAATGTCATTTACAAACACTGCACTTCAACAAAGCAAATGAGTTAGAACTAATGCTAGAGAGATTTGCAGACACTTTGCTAATACAGACACCTAGCCATGTGGCAGCTTAGTACAGGCCTTTTCTGCAGAACATTTGCTTTCTTTGAAGCCTGAAACACTGCAGTACAGACTTGAGAGTACTTGGAACACAAAATGAACTTGGCATTTTAAACACAATCTTCTGAAAATATTCAGTTAGTTGATTGTGAGAAAATCATCCAAATGAATGAATGTGTCAGTAGTCTCCTTTGGTTCAGACCGAATTAGTTTAAAACTATTGTTTTATGAAATCTCTCTTTGCTTAAGGGGTGTTTGCATAGACAAAGAATTGAGAGCAAGTGCCTGCATTCAGTTCTACCTCCAATATTAATGTTTGTTCATATGACTGACAATTTTTCCCAGCAATGTTAAAAATGACAGTACAAAAATAGCCACTTTCAACCTTCTTCCTAGTTGGCCAGATTCTAGAATTTGGATTAACTTTATAGAAATGAGTCTTTACTACACTAAAGTTAAGTTGGATTTCTAGAATCCAGCCACCTATGTGATGCAATTAATCGCTGGAGCTTATTATTATTGGAAAGTTTTATCCAAAAAATCTATGGAACTGGAAGGATATATTTTGTTCAGATTGCATACATATGAAGAGATCTATCATCTTGGAAACTAACTGTCCTGCTTTATTGATGTTCAGTAAAACTCAGTCACAAAACTACCTACAAATTAGAATACTGTGAAAAAGGAAAATACCTAGCAGCTCTGCTTGTAGGAATTCCAAGATAGTGCATGGCCTCACTACATAAAAACTCTCGAACAGAAGAGCGAAGCACAGCTCTTCCATCACCATTCCTATGGAGAACAGACAAATAAGGAATAGGTCATAAAATCAAGGCAAATCTCAAAAAGAAAGCATTCAGTTTTGGAGTACACAGAATAACTGCAACTTACCTGGAGTATGGGGTCTTTCCAGACCCTTTTAACTGCAGTTCCCATCTCTCACCATGCCTGCAAAAACACTATTGGCATTTCTAACAGTAGACATCAGGTTAACCATGAATCAGCTAAATTGAACACAGAGTTCAATCAGACACTTAAAAAAAAGTCATACCTGTTTGTATATACTCCGATCAAGTGGGCTCTTCCATCCCCCAGCTGACCTGCCCAGCTACCAAACTGACAAAAATTAAAATCAAATTATTGTCCTCTATCATTTATAGATGTTATACTTGAAACAATACAGATTACACATAGGTCCTCACAGAAGACACAGACACATTTGCTTACATAGTCATTCAAATGTTGATCCCTAAAGCTGTATTTCCACACTCACACCAAAAATGAATCAGAAAACCACAGGAAAAGTGTAATGCCAGTAATCCTCTTTTTTTTTTTACCTTCCAGCTATGGTGTACAGCTACAGACTTGTCTTTTTTGTATAACGAGCCTTTAAATCCACATGGATTGTTTTGGTTTTTTTAATTGGAAATTACAAATCAAATTCTACCATTCTTCTCCATGAATAATCATAGCCATTTCAATGAAACTTAGCTCAGTAATCATGGTATTGCAGTGAGGCTCTGTCCTTCACTCCTCTGAGCTGTCAGTATCTCTCATGAATCAGAGCTGGCCAGGCTGCTGGGGTGCTAAGCAGACTCGGCAGTTAATGAAAGTTAAAACTATAATTTGCTTCAGGCATAAACAAAAGCAGAGAAAATAAACAGGGTACTGTGGAAGGATATTACAGTTCTTTTCCACCTGCAGCCCTTATGAAGAACAAATCTGCAATCAAAATGTTACTAAGTGTTCATGCACACACAGGCATATACCCATGTACTTACAGGTATTATCAAGATGTAATTCACAAGAAAGGACCTACACAATTCCACCTGGAAGAATGAGTGCCATGCTTACCTGGTGACCCCCATACCTATGGGCCAATGGAACAGACCCAAACATCACTTTCCCACCACTGACGAACTCCAAAAAATCAGATGATCCTTTGACAGATATATCAAGATCCAAAATATTTTCAAGAACTTCCTGGAGAAAAAAATAATACTTGAACATGATCAAATTTTCAGTGCTAATGAAAATGTTTTCGCAATAGATTTTGTTAATAAAGACATCTCACAATATGTTTTAAGTGCTGATTGTTTAAAGAGATGTTTCACAATAAACAGCATATGAATATTAAAATATACTTTAGTACATATATTAATAATTTCTACTAATTAGAGAGGAATAAAAAACAATAGCCAACCTTTGAAACAGCTACAAGACGAACTCTAGATTTAAAAGGTGTAGGATAGACAATTGAAAAAATGCAGTTTCTCACATTACGGACATAATTTTCTTGGATCACATCAACTGGAAAAGGATCTGTAAACAAGAAACAGACAACAAATGTCTTATAAAAAACAATTAATCCTATTATTCTTAATATGCTTCCTCTTAAATCCAACCAAAATGCTTTAAAAACAATTAAAACTTGAAACATTACAACTTTACCAATGTATATTAAGCCTTCCTGAAAAGCAAGCCTAACTAAATTCAGGATTTTACTGTCTGGACTTTCTGAAAAGGACTGAATGCTGCAGTTAAAGAATCTACCAGGGCATTCTAGTTTTAAGATCTAAACCATATCTAATTGACTGTGACTAGAACAGTCTCAGGGAAGTTTCATGTTGCACTCAGTTATACACCCTAAAAGATACTTGCACGAGAGAGTTGTTCAGCTTTCCCCACAGCTGAACAATGTAGTGCAACAGATTTAAGTCACTGTGCACCAGTAACTGCTGTATACAGTTCATATGAAGCAATGATCACCAAGCAACCCACCAAAACAGATGAAGCCTTTCTGAGTAAACAGTGAATGAAGAAGATGTAGTTCTTGCTGTAGCATAACGTGTACTCAGAAGTTGTGCTTCATTCTTCCTTCAGACCTACTCTGTGCCCTTTTCCATGGTAACAGAGAACAAACACTGTTTTAGAACAGTGTGGTTTACCATCTGCATGGCTTTTTGCTTGTAACAATCTTACAATTCCACATTAATTATAAAATCCCAGTACATCACAGTCACTGTTTTGTAAAACTTTTAAGTTAATCAGCATCTCTGGAGCCTTGCTGCTAGCCATGCTTCTCACTACCTCTAATGACAGATCCTGCTACAGTCAGCTGTCACAAGATTTATCACTATTACTTCTTAACGCTCACAAGTAATTGTCACCTGATGCAATTAGTTCTGTGATGTTATCATATCAATTATCATTACGATGACAAACAGTTTTGTATGTCCAAGAGCTACGAGAGCTAGAATGCTTTGTGTACTTCCAGACAGATGTCAGGTTATCAACTCTGCACTAAGACGTAATTGGGACTCGGAAGGGGAAATAAAAAAAACCAAACAAAAAAAAAAAACAACCTCCTTATGGCCAACCTAGTTTTAATTTTAAAACTAGTGTTTGACTGTGTTTATCAGGTCTTCGCTTAGTTACTGCTTTAGTAGCTAATACAAACCACCAAGCAAAAGCGCCGGGCAGGGCAGGTGCACACAGCCCCGGGAGAGGGCAGGACAGGAGGACAGAGCTCCGGACAGGAGTAGAGCCCCGGGACAGGGCAGGACAGGAGTACACAGCCCCGGGACAGGAGTACAGAGCTCGGGCGCAGGGCAGGGCAGGACAGGGGCATACAGCCCGGGACAAGCGCACACAGCCCCGGGGCAGGGCAGGACAGGACAGGAGCACACAGCCCTGGCGCAAGGCAGGACAGGCGCACACAGCCGCGGGGCGGGCAGGCCGTACCTAGGAGGCTGTCGGAGGCCAGGCCCCAGGCGCAGAGCTCCGCCGCCCGGCGCCGCGGGCACTGAGCCGGCTCGGGGCGGGAGGCGTTCGGGGCCGGGCAGAGCCCGCGGGAGCCGCACAGCGCGGCCACACAGCCCCAGGCCAGCCAGGCGGGCAGCCAGGGCCGCCACCACATGTCCCCAGACCTCGCCTTCAAGCGTCACGCATGAACCCGGCCCGAGGTCTCCCGCCCTCAGACAGGGCGCAGGGGGTGCCCGCCCGGCACCCCGACGGAGGGCGGTGGCAGCGCGGGGTTTCCGCGTCCGGGTCGCGGCGGTGCCGGGAGGCGGTGCCGGCGCGGCGGGGCTGGGGGACATCATGGCCTTGCGGTGG
>VZTJ01006620.1:1929442-1992886 GCA_013397795.1 Orthonyx spaldingii
GGCGCGGCGGTGAGTGCGGCGGTGAGTGCGGGGCGGGCGGCGCGGGATGAATGGGGCGGGGGGCGCCGGGCCGGGCCGGGCCGGGCGGGCACCCGGGGCCGCCGCTCCTCCGGCGTTCCGCAGCCTCCCGCCCGCGAAGCACCACGGCCCTGGGGCGGCTCCCTGCCGGGGGGTCCTTGCCGAGGGCAGGAGAGCGCTGGGTGCAAGGTTAAATTCCGGCTTAAGGGTTTTCGGCATTGGTCAGTGTGTGAGCCTGTCGGAGCCGTCCCTGGGTGGGAGCAGGGGAGGCGGTTCTCATTAGTGCGAGGTTTTGAAAGCGTTTGTGTGCGTTAGCCGTGTGAGTGCTAATGTGCTCTCCCTGCCTTGGTTTAGAACTTGTTCACGAGGCCAGGCTGCGGTTCTGATCCGCGCTGAAGTGCTCTGGCTGCCCGATGTGCCCGGCATCCCGCAGGAGCCGCTGCTGCAGGGTTAAGCAGCAGTGTAAAGGAGGGAGTCCGTGTGTGCCCGCACTGAAGGAAGAGTAGGAAGAGATCAGTTATTTTTAGCAACAGAACGCGGTGAGAGATCCGAGAGAGCAGCTTAGAAAGGTCTCAGCCGTAGGGCCGGACACTGAAGTCAGAAGCAGTGGATTGCAGATTTGTGGTAAGTTAGGGCTCCTCGCCTTCCTTTGTCTCCTTGCATGGCCTTGTGTAAGCACGGAGGATGGAAGAGTGCCTTTGAGCCATTACAGTGCTTTTGTTTCTCTCCCACTGTCCAAGGAGAGAGAGGCTTTAATTCACGTACGAGGAGACGCTGAGGCACGAGGAGCAGGTTTCCTTGAGCGTTTCTGTGTGAGTTTTTCCAGAGGCAGTTTGGCGAACACGTGGATCGCAGTGATTTTAGGTTGGCTCAGCCCGGCATTGGGCAGGGCTCGGTACTTCCTGGCAGCACTCCCAGGAGCAGAGCAAAAGCTGTACTTCCTTTCTCAGCCTGTATCTGCTGGAATCGTGTACGTGGGACGGTGCCTTCCCCCAGGCTCCTGGGCTCTGTTTGCAGGGAGAGATCATTGGAGAGATTGCTAGGTTTGGAAGTTAGGTTCCAGCAGGGAAGATGGGCAGGTATAAATTATAAACATCAAGCTGAATTGAAATTGCTTCAGGGGAAAACAAGGACATGATTTTCTGTTAGTGTACTGGTTCACTGAAACAGCTCTTGTTCTTTCCTTTGTGCCTTGACTGGTGCAGTCCAGATTTATCTGCCAGGCAGGGAACGTTTGAAAATTACACCTTGCACAAGTGCGAAAACAAGGTTTTATTGGAGCAGCTTTGGTAATTTAACTGATAAACCTGCTGGGCTGGGTCTGCCAGGGGAGAAAGTCCAACGCTCCGGAGCAGAAGAGTCAGTTCAATATGCCTATTGGCACTCAAGTCTCACGTGGTGTGGAAGGGGATTATGAGACTCCCTTTGCTGCTGGGTTTTTAAAATGGAGAAGCAGAGCAATGGTGATGGATGCATTTTTTTGTAGTCAAATGTTTTCTGTCAGTTTAAAGTTCTAATAAACTATCCCTGGTTTTATTTTGTGCAGATGTGTCACTTTACCCAAAGAAGTTCAACTTTCTCATTTCCAAAAATATGTAATATATTTTGGCGGTAAGTTGGAGATTCATACTGTTGTGTAGTAGGTAAAGACATAGTTATTGGGTGAACTGGGTAGTTACACCTGTGAGCTGTAAAATGTGAAAATAAGGTTGATTACTCCAGTACACAGATGGGTAATTCTGTGTAGGCTGCTGTAGTGCAGAGTCTGAATCTCAGTCCTCTGTCTTGGAGAGTAATGGGCAAAGCAAGAATACTGCAAGAAAATACATATGGTTCACTTTGGAAAAGGAAACCTTAGAAGAAGAAACTTCAACTCCAGGAAACAAACAAACAAAAAAATCTCCTAAGATAAATGCATCTTAATACATCCAGGTGGAGCTTTCACCCTTTTCTGATCAACTTTCATAGCATCATCATGCTACCTGGAAGCATTGATTTAATTTATTATGGAACTGGGTGTACAAGAGGAAAAACGTCAAGTCTAACTCAGGAATATTTTTGTAAAAGCAGGAGTTTACAAGAGAGGGAAGAAAGTAGTAATACTTGGGTTGCCAGAAGTGAAGGCTCTATCTCCAGATGTAGGCTATACTATCCACAGTGTATTCAAAAGGAATACATTGAGAGCAGTGTAGTGTTCTGTGTCTCAGAAGACTTCTGTGATGTGTTAAGGGCAGAGTTTGTGTGTGTGTGTGTTTGCCAGATGCGCTTTGCCAGCTTCTGAAGGTTTGTGATCATCAATGCAAAGTTCTGCTGTCCTTGTACCTTATTATCTGGCTGAAAAGAGTGTTTTGATGCCTTCATGTATTTTAGCCATTTGGTTAAATCTCATGTGAGGGGAGAGGGGGAGAAGGAAATGATCTCAAATGTTTCTGTTTGGGGAATCAGGGGAACTTGACTTTTAACAAGACTACTCTCTTAACAAACACTCTCACCAGGTTTCATCATACAAGTACATCCCACTTGTGCAGCTGCAATAAGACAATTAGTGATGAGAAATACCAAGACCCTTTTCAACTTGGTAGAAAAGACTTGAAGAATCTCTATGAAGATATTAAAAAGGTAAGGGATTTTGGTGACTATTCTGGGATGTTGTGGTGATTGTTTTTAATAGTAACCATCAATTTGGAGGATACTTATTGAAAGAATGTTATTTATGTTTATGACCAATTGTCTGAAACTGAAACTGAAGGCACACAGCGCATTTCTCATGTTTTATAGAACCAGAATGCATTTTTTTCTCCTGATTTGCAGTGCTGGAATGCATCATTTACATTCAGATTACTCATAGTAATTTTAAAAACAACTTCAGCTTACACTGAGTGGAATGAATGCAGGCAATAACCTTATACATGCATACTGTTTTACTTACACTAAACAGATTGACTTTGTCACTTCTATGCTGAAATCCTCTTGTCATTTTTATAGGAATTGCTTGTCTCTGCAGCAGAACTTAAGGAAATGTGTGATTATTACTTTGATGGGAAGGGAAAGGCCTTTCGACCAATGATTGTGGTGCTAATGGCTCGGGCTTGCAACATTCACCATAATAATTCCAAGTGAGTTGGTCACTTTTAGATACACACATCACACTTGAAAGTTATCATTCTTGTGTTTCCGAAGAATACTTCATGAAAATAAAATGGTCCTCAGTAAAACCTGAATGTAAGTTCCATCTTGAAGCTGTATTTTAGTAGTTGTCAGTGCAAGAAGAACTGCTGGGTTTATTACATGTTTCCATGTGTTAACTTGTGGACTGTACTGTGCTTGTAACTGGGGTGGATAAATAATGTTGTCAAATTAGGGTATTGGTAAGCTTTCAGTTAATTCTAGCTTCTTGCATAAATGCTTTATTAGAACCTTTAGTACTCTTTGAAACAATATAAACTTAATTAAAAGTGTTTTTCATTTGTAACCACTCCTGTTCCTATTAAACTCTGGTCACAGGTAAGAACTTTACTGCGAGAAGAGACTTCCATAGATTTTTTTTAACAATTGTGGAGAAAAGCCATTGAACAGGTGGCATGATTATATTCACAGCTGCAAGACTTTGAAAAGTCAGGTTTTTTTCACCCTCTAGTAGCAAGTTTCTACACTTTAATGTAAGATTCTAGCTTAGAGGTGGTGTAAACCTTATGACCCTCCAAGTTATTTGTCTTTTGAAAGCAGTTTTAACTGAGCAGAACATCGTGCTTGGCCTGTACTCTCTATCACTCCTTAATCTGGCTCATTGCAAACGCTTCACTCCACACGTTCCTATCATCTGCTATGTTTGCATTTTGAAGAAAAACGTTGGCTGGAGTGTTCTCTGCCTTCCAGCTACACTTCCAGTCTTGCCTTGTATAAAATTTCAAACAGAAAATCTTTGGTCCCTTTCCAGAAATGTTTCTAGACTAATTTGTCAGTCTTAAGGGATCTCTCTGAGCTCTTGCATCATTTTTTCTCTGTAGCAGTAGTTTAATGCCTTGTTGTACTTGATTACTACCTCAGAGCATGGCGTGTATTTTGCTGCATAGATGGCACCTCTCCCTGTACCCCCTCCTATGTGAATATAATTTTGAAGAAGAAAACAAAACCTGGCTGGCAGCATCCTGTCCTGTGTGTGCCAGTTCCCCTTGTAGGAAAACATCATCCAGGATTAATGAACTTTGCTCCAATCAAATTCTATTGTCAGTTCAGGACTGCTTCTTGCCATTGACTTAGACGTAGCAAAAGGAACAATATTGATTGTGAAAATTCTCAGGGATGCCTTTTGTCACTGACTGGCTTAATATTTTCATGAGTGATCTCAACATGAAAAACAGGAGCGTGAAGATGGCACTTTTTGTTGGCAGAATCATTCTTGATGATTGGTTATCCATGGCGAAATGTAAGGAAGTGAAATGTAAACCAAAAATCTCTGCTTCAGCTTGGAGGGTCATGGGTGTCCTGTTAGGGCATAACCCCAGTGTGGTTTGCAACCACCTTCTCTATGAAATACCTCAAAGTTATCCTAAGGTGCATCTACCATGGTATATCCAGTTCAGCTATGGGAGTGTATATCACACTTTCTGAAATCATCGGCGTGTCTGATCCCTGTGTTCGAAATATGTTCCATCCAGCTAGCTTCAGGCATGGATTGCAAAGATAATCACAAAGAATGAAGACTTGTGGCCTACAAATTTATCAGGAACAGGGTGAGAGGGCTATTTAAGACAAAGCATTATGTTGCTAAGAGGATGGAAACTTAGGAGGAGACTTTTAGCAACAAGGACAGTGAGTTTTGGGAGCATCTTTAGAGTCAAAATAATAGTAAAAATAGTTTAATCTCATTCTAGTGTGTAGCATGAGAAGCTTATGAACAAAATCATGTGTGTAGTACTGAGACGGCTGAAACTGATGTCATATAGTGTGGGAGTGGAACAGTGAATCAAAGAGAGCTAGCAGTAGAATGAATTTGCCTTTATGCTGAAAGCATATTTGCTGTCTTTTGACATATGTATTTGCTCATGGACATATTCTTGTCCACATGTTATGCTGTCTCAAAACTGTCAGGACCATTTTTGAGACTTGTCCTATGCCCTAAGAAAGTGCCACATATGCCTGGGGCAGGTATTTGCTTTGCAGTTGCCAACCCTCGGCATACGTCCTCCGGTTCCTAGATGCCTGTGTCATTTGGCAGTGCTTGTACATCTGTTGCAGTTCTAATCAGCACCTCCAAAATATGTTCAGTGTTTAAAAGCCTCCTCAATAATCTGAATGTTCCTTGTCCAAGCCAGGCTGAGTCACTGGCTTTGTGATGTTGCTTTTAGAATGAAATTCTGAGTGACGAGAACAGAAATGTTTCAGCAAAGGAATGGAATGAAATCTCAGGGTACTCACCTTCCTCTTCTGTGCCCTGTGCCAATTTCTCCAAGCCTGTGATTGTAATTAAATATCCCATATGTTGATACAAGTCTTCACTGTACTGCTTGTTGGTTTGTGCACAGCGACCCGTGTTTTCTGAGGGTTGGCAAGACCATGCCAAAAGAATTTACATTCATACTGTGGATACCCAGTTCTTGTGAGCTGGTAAAGTTTTATGGGCATTTTCTTCTCTTCTGCTTTTAAGCTTCTTGAAGCAAACTGTCTTATGCCTGCTCTGTATATACACATAGTTCAGTGCACATTGATAGTGTGATTGATTCATTATTGTTCTTTCTTAAAGCAGCATTGTCTCCAGGTGACAAATTGTTCTTCCAACTTTTTTATGTTTGTGAGGAAAATTGTGTACGTAGAGAAGTAATACTGCAAATTTTTAACTCTGCTACTCTTCTACAAACCTTAGGGGAAAAAATTACTTGCCTGCCATTCTGCTTCTCCCAATTTTTTTAAAGACATTTTTCCTTTTTCAATTTGTCATTTCCCTTGAAGCATTTTATCATTCTTTGCCTCAGTTAATACTGATTCTTCTCCCAGGCTTGTTTTTCTTTGTTGAGGCTTTGTTTCCCACGCATGTAATTGAAGACACTGACCACAGTATCTGTAGGTTTGTAGGGTGAACCAATATCCTGTGCTGGTCATCCCTAGCATTTTTTTTTTTAATTTTGCCTCTAGGGTTTGTATTGCTGATGTTCAGTTTCTGCTTCATCTTGCTGCCTTCTCAACTGTAATATAACTTGCTGGACCCAGCATGCTTTTGCCTGCTCTTTCATTTTCTTTTCTTCTTTTGTGCAATTTTTGTATAAAAGGTCATACTTTTCCTTGGTTGGCTGTTAAAATAACAGGACTCAGCTTAGGAAGGCTGCAGGTCCTGATCTTATGAGGCAGTCCAGAGAGACTTCTTTCTCTTCACAGAGTCCCTCTGGAATAGCTGAGATTTCTCAAGAGAATAGAATGCCCAGGTGGCTCTGCTTGCAGGTTTGGTGACATGGTCATTTATATTTAGATTTGAGGAAGGTGAGGTATTTACTGTACCCTCAGCAGATTAACTGTTTTTCTAGAGTGAGGTCACCTTACTGTGGTCATAATAAGGAAAATGACAGTTGTATAAAGAATTATCTGAACTATTACCAAAAAGGTAAGTGACTGAAGCATGTTGTTTCTTTTCTCGTGAAGTTCTCAGTGTCAGAAGTCCAACCCTGAGTCTTTAAGTCCCTTGGGCAGTGGCTTTTTGCTTATTGATAGCAACTCTGCTTTGTGTGAGAGGAAGAATTGTTGTAAATAGTTTAAGCTGAGGTCATGTAAACACTCAATTTCACACATCCACTGGCATTTCTTCACATACCTGTGTGCAGAATTTCACAGAATTCTCACTTGGCCTGACAGGACCTAGTGTTTCTGTATTCTCAAAAGGTGTTTGCAAATACGAGGTTTTATTTTTTTTTTCTGCAGCCAAACTGAGAGAGACAAATAAGAGAAAGCCAAAGAAGTACAGAGACAATAGAGAAAATAGTGAGCACAAAAGGTTTAGGGGGAGGGGGAAAGGGAAATAAATTTATCAGAATAGTGTGAGAAACAAATAAAATGGCTTGGCTAAACTCAATAGAATATTTCCTAAAGATAGGACCTGCCAGCAACCTTAGTTCCCTTTTGTTTCACTCCTCCAAACCATCGTTGTCAGAAGCACCTGGCGTCAGCTGCTCTGCAGTTTTCTCTTGTGTTAACACATGCATTCTCTGTGCTTTCCCTGGTTTGCAGTGCCCTTCTGTGTCACAGACTCTGTTTCTGAGATGGTTGCTTCTTTCAGTCACAGGGCCTTAACAGGAGAAAGATGCTTGGAGGACTGTGGCCATAGCACCAGAATTTTGCAAGTTCTTATGCTCATTTCCTCTGATTAAACTGGCAATATTTACTTACTGGCAAACACATTGCCTCCAAGCTCTTCGTAGGAGAGTGTCAATACTGGTTGGTGTGGTTTTGAGTTCCCCCCTCACCATTGTTGGATGGTTTGGGTTGTTTGGTTTTTGTTTTCATTTTGTTTTTGGACAGGGATATTTGGATGGAGATATTTGGAGTTTTTTAACCTCTGTGATCAGCCTTGGCTTGTTCAGTGTTCATGAAACAAGTTCTGTAATGGAAAACATCTCAGGCTACAGTAGATCTATAAAACCTTACCAATGAATCAAGGAGGGGGTCCTACTGAAAAACAGAACATGATCAATTGTATAAAATATCTGTGTAAATATACATCATCTTGGGGCATCTGTACTTTGAGAATGACATAAAAATGGCATCTTTCCACTTACTGGATTTGTGGGGACCTTGTTATCAATTGACTTGAGTTACTGCCAGTTTTTGCTTTTGTTTTACAGGAGAGGCTGAATGAAAAATGGCAGGGAATGAGAAGGATCCTGGGGTTTGTGTGTTTTCCCCTAAAATAGCCATGCTCTGACTTAGAATTAGTCTCACAAGATGCATGTAGGAAACTATTGCAGATCTTTTTTTCCAGAAGTGAGAAGAACCTTGCTTGAGACTTTGTAGAAATAGTAGTTTTACAACCCCTTCAGATTAAATTGTCATATTTGATACAACATTCTGGAAACCAGACACGTGAACCATGAGCATTCCTATGCCATTTTTAGTCATTGTCAGAGATGAAATACATTATAATGCAGAACTTTCCAGAACCTGCTTTTGAAATAACTGGTTTTGTGCTGTCTTCATACTACTGAAATATTTCAGTGTATCAGTGAGTGTTGCCATTTACTGCTGCTTCCCAGCAGGAAATCCAGTCTGATAATTAATGAAAAAGGGAATCCCCAAAAGGAGAACAGTGCATGAAAGAGACTGGAGACCTTTACAGTTTTTTGAAGGTAAGTTTTCTCCTACTTAGTAAGAGTAGTTTATTTTGGAAAACTATTTACACTGAACTAGCATTTGATTAAATTACCAGCCCACATTAAGACTTACCTTCAAACAACTATGAAGGTTTCCACTTCTTAATTTCTGTTGTGTAAAAGCCATATTTTCACAGCCTATGAGCTACCCATTCATCTTGCTATTGTTCAGGATGTAGAACTCCCACTGACAGCAGTGCAGAATTCTGTACAGAGGTAGGTGTCAGAATTCAGTGTTATGTCAGCAGACTGCAAGATGTTCTTTCATTTTGTGATTAATCACTACATTTTAATGGACATAGGCAGTGCAGGAAGGTTTTAAATTCCCTTCAGCTGAACTGAAATTATCTTCTGTTTCAGTTCTTTTTCTGTTCTGCTGAAAAATAGTGTGATTTTCTCTGTTGTCTGTATACCAGAAGTATGGGATCTATATATCTGTAGTAGTTTTTTCCTTAGCTTATGTATTTTGGGTTTTTTGTGTTACTGGTTTGTGTGTGGGGTTTTTTAAATGTCCATGTGGACTTGTTACACCTATGAGGCAAGGCTGACTCGGATAGCCATTTCTGGAATCCTGCATGTAATCCATGATGAAAACATGGAAAAATATGGATACCGAAAGAAGACTCTGGCAGCTGGATACTAACGGAGATGGTCCTTTGTGTGAGCTAAGATGGCTCTTTTATGTGCTTTTTGCCAGTCTTGTTCTCTAGATAACTGCTTTGTGTTCTTCCATTACCTTCTTTTCACCTAGTTTAAAAAATAAAGTAGGTGTGAACTACTGAGAGTTGAATCATCCGTGTTAGACCTTCCCAAAGGCTGAGTTCCAGCAAGTGTTAGGTAGCTGGTGTTTACAGTCCTAAAGTGGTTGCAGTATAATTCCAGCTAATTCCTCAAGCTTCTGGAGAACCTCTGAGGTTTTAAGGTAATCAGATAACATAAAGGATAAAATTTATGAGTTATGTCTTTTAAATGTAGAATTCAGGTTTCTGTTCCTTCTGATCTCTCCAGCTTGCTGGCTAGTAGAGTGATCCAGCTCTGGAGAGTTTGTGATGCCACATTTATGGGTAGAGCAACACAGAGAAAAGGAAAACTTAAAACTCATCTACAAAGCTACCTGGCACTCTTTTCTCTGCTGCTTTCCAGATTTCAGTCTTGGAGCCAAGCATCCTTGATGCTGTGCTGTTTATTACAGTCTGGATTTAGAGGGATTAAAGTCAATAACATAGGAGTTTTGCAGTACTGTTAATTTGGCAGTGTAAAAACAGGCCTAAGAAGGATGGACACATCCCTCTGCATTTACTGTACTAATGTGATCTTACTTTCTCTTGTCTTCCTAATTCCGGGTTTGAAAGAAGGGAGTCAGACCATGAAAAAGCTGTCACAGCTGTTTTCAGAGAAACATTTTTTGTTTGGTTTTTAATAGAGATTTTTTTTAGTGTATTGCAGCATATATAATTGATTTAATTATTTGACAGTTCTTGGTTTTTTTTTATTTTAGGGAGGTGCAAGCAAGCCAGCGCTCTGTGGCCATAATTGCTGAGATGATCCATACAGCCAGTCTAGTTCATGATGACGTTATTGATGATGCAAATTCTCGCAGAGGAAAAAGGACACTTAATCAAATCTGGGGAGAGAGGAAAGTGAGTTTGCTAATAAGTGCCTTTGAGTTTTAGCAGAGCACAAATACCTAGAGATTTGTAACGTTACTATCCCTGGGTCTTGGGATATGTCAGAAAAAATGTGAAGAGGTGTGCACAGTTTGTGGGTGAGACAAATGTGTTTTCCTTTTCTGAACTGCTGGAAGCATTAGATAATGAATGATTGAAGTGTGTAAGTGTTGGGCTTGTTCAGCCTCGAGAAGAGATGACTTAGAGGGGCCCTCATCATAAGTATGGCCCTGCCCATTAGTATCTGAAGGCAGTGTCAAGAAGATGGATCCAGGCTCTTCTCAGAGGTGTCAAAGCAATAGGACACCAGGCAATGGACGGAAACTGATGCACAGAAGTTCCACCTGAATATGAACAGATTGCCTGGAGAGCCTTTGGAGTCTCCCTCACTGGAGATACTCAAGAACCACCTGGACACAATCTTGTGCCATGTGCTCTGGGATAACCCTACTTGAGTAGGAAGTTTGGGCCAGATGACCACTGTGGCCCCTTGCAACCTGACCTGTGCTGTGATTATTACTGATTTTAAATTCCCTGTGCCATTCTCTGCAGTGCTGTTGGAATACTTTAAGCTTGTACCTCATCCTGAACACTGATTCAGTGGTGAACACAAAAATGTGTTTAGTCAGCAGGAAATTTTTTTGAAAGTGGTGTTTCTTCACAGAGCATTACAAGAAAGGTCTTCACCAGAAAATGCAAGGAAGGAACTTAGTGCAATTCAGAGTTCACATGGTGTAACAGCCACAAGAGAATGGGCAAATAGAGAACTAATGTACAAAAAAACTTTACAGGCAAACACATGTTCAGGTACTGCATACAGGGAGGACAGTGCTTATCCAGAAAAATACAAACAGCACTATAAGATAGGGATTCAAAAATTATTCAGATTTCAATATTGAGTTATCTGTTTTTTCTCTTTTACGATATTTATGCTTTATGTAGGAAAGGTATGTGATGTGAGTAGATCTGACAAATAAAGGAAATTGTATTGTCTGTAGTAACACAGGAAAACACTTAAGGGATCAACTTTTATTTTGTTGTTGTTCTTAGGCTGTTCTAGCTGGTGACTTCATCCTCTCAGCTGCCTCTGTAGCTTTAGCACGAATTGGAAATACTACTATCATCTCTGTTCTAACTCAGGTGATCGAAGATCTGGTGCGTGGTAAGGTCTTTTCCTACTTTTATCTTCCAATTTGCTTGCCTAAGCAGTAAACCCACAAATAAAACCTCCCATCTGTGAAACTTTTTAGGTGAATTCCTCCAGTTGGGTTCCAAGGAAAACGAGAATGAGAGATTTGCTCACTACCTCGAGAAGACTTTTAAGAAGACAGCGAGTCTGATAGCAAACAGCTGTAAAGCAGTATGTACGTCTGTCTCTTCTGAAGTTAACATACCATGCTGTAAGCTTCACAGCTAAACTCCTAGTGTTGCTGTTTGCTCTGGAGGCCCTCCAAAGCAAACCCGTGAAATGGTGTTCTGCCAGAATGTGAATGGGTTTGACATTGTGAATTTTATCACAGTTCAGCTGTGCAGCCTCCAATATTGGTTTTTACTTTTTCTTTGCATTTTTTATTTATATACAGATTTATTGTTATTCTCACTTGAATCCAAATAAGGTTCAAATAATCAAAACAGTGGCACTCTAATTTATTAAATTCTGCAACTTCGAGACAGTGGTTTTAATCTGAGTTGATCGTTTTTGAAGCTATAATTTGATTTTAAATCTGGCCCTACTCATTGGTGCTGAGTGAGACCTTAAATGGTAACAGTGGGAGGAAACAATTAATTCATAGAATCAGAGAGTATGCTGAATTGGAAGGGACCCATCAGGATAATCAAGTTGAACTCCCAAGAGTCACACCATGTGCCTGAGAGCATTGTCCAAACACTTCTTGCACTTCGTCAGGCTTGGTGCTGTGACCACTTCCCTGGAGGGTCTTTTCCACTCCCTACCCACACTCTGGGTGAAAACATTTTCCTGATACCTCTACATCACTTTGTAAAAAAACAGAAGCATGTATTCCTTGATTTGTTCAGGGGGATTTTAATTATCGATTGCTTTATCCAACCCTGTCACTCAGTTCTGTTACTTGATTACAAAAATATCCAATTCAAGATTATGTTTTTACTCAAAAACAGTTGTTTAGTTTTAGTGCAGAAAATGGAGGGGGTACTAATCTCACCCCAAAAGAGAATGTTGTTTATTCTTTTTAGTGAAAGGCAGTGTAGCTGATGGATTCTGTAGCAAGAGGGAGTTCTAAGAGAATTAGGCAAAAAATCTGTGCTAGTGTTAATCATCTTCCTTTGTTCTCAGAGAACTGGTACATTGGTGCAACAGGCAGCAGTTGAAAATTGCTTCTATCAAAAGGATCACATAGAATGAGACACATGGATTTTGTGGGAGGGAAAATATCTTTTATTCCAGTTGGAGGAAAGAAATCAAGTCTTCTGGATTGCTCATGTTAATGGCAATATGACCCTGGCAATTTTCTTTTGCAAGTCTTTTTTATCAGCAGGCACCTGAGCTAGTAAAGAGCATCACATTATTCTACCCCACTAAAAACATACACAAGTTTTTATATTCATTTTGACAGTCTGCCTAAAAGAATCTTTGCAGATGGAAGAAATCACCTTCCCACTGGGTGGATTCTCCTTGCAAATGTGCTGATTCAAGCTTTTTCCTTCTCGTGACTTGCAAGAGTTAAGGATTTAAACACTTCCCTCAAGACTGAGGCTATGATGCTGGTCAAGGAGGGGTTTGGCTGCTTTTCTTCTAGTGGCCAGTCTGAGTTGTTCCATTGCTGAATTGCTGGAATTTTATATGCTGTAAAATTTGTGTTAGAAAGGAGAACCAAGAGAGAAGGTCTGTCTTTATGGCAAACCCTTACTTGTTCACACAGTACCAATGAATTGAATATGTATGCTTCCCTCAGTTTCTTTCTGCATGGATTAGGAGAGCTCTGTTGATAACAGTTAAAAGGGAATTTTTTTGTCTGGGATTTGGGGGTTTTTTTGTGCATGTGGGTGTTGAGATATTTTTGTTTAGAACGGCTTTGCCTACTGAGGAAATGGAATCAGAAGGGAGTTCTGTTTCCTGAAGCAGAAATGGTAAGCAGGATCATCAGCTCTAGCTTGAAAGGAAATTCAGTTAGGGAATTTCAAGAGTATTCATATCTTGTTTTCAGGGACAAAACTAAGAGGAGAGCTTATGGGTTTTAAAAGCAGTTCAGTTCCTGTTAATGATAGGAAAAAGCTGATTTGTTGCTGTGGTTAAACAAAATATAAGTATGGAAAGAAGATGTCAGACAAGTTCAGGTGGCACCTTACAATTCACGGTGCCATGCATTAGAGATGGAAGAGTAGAGTATTCCTGCAAAACTGTCTAAATAGTACATACACTGTAATAGATACATTCTGTACCACCAAAACATTACTGCATTTAAATCAAAATCCTTTAAGTTAGGACTTGGGGACAGAATGCTCTGTTCAAGACGTTAAGAGCCATCCCAGTCTCCGGTTTATTTCTGCAAAAGTTCTGCATGGGGGAAAGTTACCAAAGTTTCAGTCAAAGTGTATTGTAAAAGGAAACAGTGGCAGATGGCCCAGAGTCATTGAAGCCTTAGTTACTGCAAGGCATTTTTCAGAGAAACATGAGGTGACTTTAGTTCAAGAATTCAGAAACAATAAAGCTGAAGTGGAATTTCTGTTTAGTCATCAGGCCAGCTGGAGATAGCAAAATAACTTGAGCAGGTTTTCTGTCTTTTTAAAGCCCTGCTGTAATGTGAATTCCTGAGCCTCACAAAGCTGTTTGTATTTTGCACAGTATAGTTTTAGATGAGGGATTAAATCATGCTTGCTTTGAGGTAGGTGTAAAGGTGCACTTTACTTCAAGAGATTCTTGATTTCTGTATTAGGAGGAAGCTTGTGCCTCATGTAAGGCAGGGCTGTGGAAGGGACTGAAGAAGCCAATAGTCTGCAGCTCTGGATCTGCCTGTGAGCTCCTGCTGGAACCAGTTCCTAGTTTGGTGTCTGCACTGGGCTCCATCAGAAAACCTTACCAGCATGTGGAACTGGTGTCTAGGAAAACAAGACCTCTGACCCCCACCAGCTGAACTGAATCCCCCCAGCCCAACTAGCCCTGCAGGCTGCAATAATGTCCAATGGCACACGTAGGGTAATAGCATCAGTAGTGTCAGATATTATGGTCAGCCAATAAATCTCCTTACTTATTATTTAAAATACAGTAAGTCCTGTGTATTTCTTCTTTATAATGTTTGCTGTGAAGAAGATGAGAATAAATATATCACACATATTCAGGCAGATAATCTTCGTTACTGAAAAGTACAACTCTGCATAAACAAGTACTTGGTTAACCTGCTAAAATATGAATTACTTGAGGAAAGGTCAAATGCTTGAAAATGCAGACTCAGGCCAGGATAGTTGTCTGCCTTGTGTGGACATCTCCCTCTCCCAGGGAGGCCTCCATCACCCCTGCTCTACCTACAGGACACACATGGGCACTCTGGAGGGAAGTCAGTGAAGGGCCACCATGAGGGCACAGGCTGCAGCAAATGATGTGCCAAGAGCTGGTTTGAGTCTGGAGTAGGGAAGGCAAAGGGGGAATCCTGTTGCCATCTCCAGCTTGTAATTGGAGGGCAGAGAGAGGGTGGAGAGATGTGCAGTGAAAGGACCAGTTGTACCCTGGAAAAATTAAATTAGATTTGAGGAAGAATTTCTCCATGAGGTTGGTCAAACATTGCAACAGGTAGCTCAGACAAAGTGTGGGATTTTTCATCCTCGGAGATGCTCAGAAATTAACTGGACAGAGCTCTGAGAAACCTGATTTAAGTGTGAAGTAAACTCGCCTTTGAGCAGATGACTGAGAGTTTCCTTCCAACCTAAACTATTCCGTGATTCTCCTGGAAAGAGAAACACTGCTCTAGAGAAACAGTGGTAGATGAGCCAGGAATGAGAAGGCAGGAACTTGACTGCTTTTGGAGATGGGCATAGAGGAGAAAGGCTGGAAAAGGGGAAGATTTTAGAGCCTTTTCCTTTCCATGGAGTCCACAAATCTAGGAGTTCAGGAACAAACATCTCTTGTAGTGTTTATTCAAGCATATTCCAGCCCAGCAGCAGGTTTTCCTCTCTGACCTACAGAGCACTGGTAGAGATGTGCTTTCAACTCCAGCTGCCATATTGTCATATATTAAATATCAGAGCAGGATGTATCTACCCAGAGCTGGTGTATTTTATGGATGTGAAATTCAGTAAAGAGGCAGAATTGGTTTATAGTCTCTCATATAACAAAAACAACTTTTTATTGCAAAAAGTGTGTTTGAAATAACACCAAGCAGATTGTCTTGCTTTGCTGAATTAAAAGAACCTTTCTAAAGAATTTGTTTCACTTGGTATTAGGGAGGATTTTTCATCAAGATTTAGTGGAAGGCAGGCCTGAATTCTTGCAAGATTAAATTTGTCATCAACCAGTCCTACCTATTTGGGGAGCTATAGGATGATTCCAAAGGGGGAGCTTTATCATTTAAACACATGTCATTGTATTGAATTGCTTATCCTGGTTTGTATTTCCAAATGCATGCTTTTATCCCAGTACATTATCCCAGTAGGTTATTCCAGCACAACTCCAGTTAAACTCCACGTGGGAGCCACAGGCTGCTGGCTGCAGCCCGGCCAGTGTCCAGCTGGGGGCAACCATCTACAGGAGCAGTTTGAGAAAATTGCATCCTGCAGGAGCTGCCTGGTAGACACAACCCAGTCCTTGCAGGTTTATGATGTGGTCATGGTCAGAGGGTTGCTAACTTGAGCATGACTGGCAAAACAAATCTCCTGGACTTTGAATTTCTTTTTGGTCTTTTTTTTTGGTCTATGGACAAGAAATGATACTTCAGATTTAATGAGGAAGCTCTTTTCTGTACATGGCACTTCCTCTCACCCTCTGCCAGCTAGTGCCCACTCTGATCCTTTGCCATTAACCAGGATTTTGTCACTGAATTCCGCATTTTAATCCTCCATAGGGAATGAAATGTGGTGGTAGGTAAGGATCTCATCGAAACAGTGCAGATGCAGTCCCCCTGCCATGCTGATATTATGTGATTTATATTACAGAAGCCACCAAAAGTTTGCATGGTACAGCAGTAGATGTTAGTTCTTCAGGCAAATACTGCTATTTAAGAGACAAGCATCAAAAAGAGGATAAAAGGGCAAGATGTTCTACTTTCACAGACCCTAGCAACACCTGTTCAAATATCTCATCTTTACAGTTCACTCTCTTTAATAGCCTTCAGGACTTGTATGATTATTAGAGATAAGTAGCATTATTTTTCTGCTATACTGTCGTCCTCTTTTAAATAAAAATGGGGAATGTATGATGCTGTTAATTCCTCAGTCATTCAGATTCCTCTGGGGTTTAGTTATTATCCACAGATGCAAGTTATGACTGGGAAGTGTTCTGATGCTCAGATATGAAGTGCACTGATGCATGAAATAATCTCTCATTTTGTGCAAGTTGCATCACATTTATTAGAATATAATGTTGTTTCTTATTTCCATCTTCACATTCACCTTCAAAGCTGCTACTGGACTCACTCTGGGTTTGGTTTTGCGGTTGGAGGGGTTTTTTCATGATCCTACCTTACATAGTCTTAAAGAGGAATTTATATATATATATATATATACATATATATATATATATATACATAGGTATTTTTATATTGTGTGGTTTTCCTAGCATATATTTTTAGTCTTAAGTAAAATGTATCTTCACTCCTTGCATTAGTCACAGCAGATTTGGAATGCCTGCAATAAACCAGGGTGGATTTTTGTCCCCTGTTCCTAATTGGTTTACTGAAGGTTGAAATAAATCTGAGTATTTAAATTTAACCAACCTCATTTTGCAAAATGTATAATCAGTACATAAATGCAAAAAGCATAAATGCCCTTACTTTGAGGGAATATATTAATTCTCAAACCTTAGCATCCTGTATTTTAGTTTTGTGGAGTTAATTCAGGAAAATTTCTGTCTCTCAAGTAGTTGATTGTACATTCAAGTAAAATGTTTTGTTTATCTCAATTTAGTGATACCTTTGTCAGTCTGGTGTGCTTTCTTCACTTGCTGTCTTTTCTTTGCCACTAATTATCCCTCAGTACTACCTTTGCCTCCAAGCTAATCAACTCATCTTCCTGAGCAAGTCAGATACAGTTAACATCACCTTAAAAATAATCTTCCTTATCTCAACTACCCCTCCTGTACTGGGTTCAACATACCCAGCTTTGTGATCTTTTATGAGATGTGTAATGCCCATTTATCTGTTGTCTGACCTCCAATTATCCCCTGGCTGATTTATATATGTAATTAGCTTAATTACCCCGTCACTGGACTGTATATGACTACTACCCTGCATGTGAAGTGCATCCACATTTCTTCTCTCTTTATCCTTGCATTATAATTTCTAAGCCTGATAAATATTTAATGAAGCTAATCTCTTTGCAGACTTGAATGTAGTTTTAATACTGCACTGCTTTTCAGCCTTGTATTGTAGTAAGCTTGGCGAGTTGTGTGTCTCCATGAACAGAGATAAGCCAGAATGTGCCTGAGTCAGCTTTTTTTTGCCTTTCCCAGATCCCTCCTGCCTGTGCTGGCTGTGTCACACCTATGGTCAGGGGCTAAATATGAATGCTAACTAAAGCCTTCTGTTTACTTGGATTTTTTCTCTTTTCAGGTTTCAATTCTAGGCTGCCCTGATCCCAAAGTTCATGAGATTGCATATCAGTATGGAAAAAACGTTGGCATAGCTTTTCAGGTAGCGTTTTTGTTGAACTAAATGGAATCTAAAATCTAAACTTCTCCAGAGTGCCTTAGAAATCAAAGTGGGTTGTCTTAATCCTTCCTACAAATCTTGTCTTTAACAAGGATTATTCTGTATTTAGCTCTAATTTTTAAAAAAGAAATTTTAAATAATCTGTATGTTTATTTTTTCCAGCTAATAGATGATGTGCTGGATTTTACATCATGTGCTGACCATCTGGGCAAACCAACAGCAGCAGATCTCAAGCTTGGATTAGCCACAGGCCCTGTGTTGTTTGCTTGTAGACAGGTAAGGCAGCAGAAAGCAGTTTCCTCGAAATAAAAAGTGTAAACTGCTCCTCACAGGACCAGCTGAAACACATCACATCTCCAGTGTCAGTGATGAGCGTGGCCTGGGCACATGTGATAAATCGGTGTGTTCAGGATCAGATGGATTCTGTGTGCACACGAGTTCTGTCAGGCTGAGAAACACCTTCCTGCACAACTCTGCTTACTGTTAGGCTCTTGTAAGTATTCAGAGTTTTAGCATGTTTTATGTAGGTTATTCCTAAATAGCTTCTTGCTTGTATTTGTTCCTGAGAGACCTTGTTCTTCCCAGGCTTGAGTATGTATGTAGGCTCTTTTGCTTAGTTCTGGGCTTTGTATCCATCTGGGGCGAAAAACTGAAATCTCTGCCTTGCTTTTAGGTGGGTACCTTTATTTATTGGATTTGCACTCTTCATCTCTTTGTCAAGTATTATCCAGTTACAAACATGTAGCTTTCCTGTCTGAAGGCTGGATAAGAGAAGAGTGTCATAAATAAAACAAGCTTAAAATTGGCCAAGATTTTCAGTGCCTTAAAAATGATTTGGAGGACCAGAATGAAAATAGAAGTGCGAGCAGCACGAAAAGAACATTAAAATTGGTGCTAATCCATAAACAGGAAAGAAACTGGTTTGATTCCCCTTGCTCAAGTGTCTCATTTACCAGAGGCAGGCAAATTTGGGACTTAAAAAACAGTCCTTCCTACCAGGCTTCACAGTGTGATGCAAAAAATGGCACAATTTGTTCCAGCAGAGCTCTCATCTATGATCTCTCAGTGGAATTGCTTAGAGCTTGACATGGGAAAAGTTTTAAATCATTTAAAAAAACCAGCAACTTTAACAGTTACTTCCCCCTCTTAAAGAGCCTGGGATGGGAGGAGGTGGAGCATACACATCTGTTTGCTTCCTTATCCTTTGGGCATTTACAAGGATCTGTGTCTCAGGAAAGACAGGGAAGCACAAGGTGTCAGCCAGTCTTCTCCGTGTCCTCAGTGTCTCCCCACATCCTCATCTGGGGGATTCACAAGCATGTTCTTGAATCATTATTTCAGAATTGTGTCATCAGCAATGACACAATTTATATTTGTATTGTGGAGCTGTCCAAAGAACAGTGAGACACTCAGGTAGAGAGAGAGGATGGAATTGTGAAACTGTTTTTGTGTGTGCTAAAGCCATGTGCAGAGGGAAACAAGGCATGTTGCAAATACTCTATTTTGGCAGAGAATGGGTGACACTGATTGTCTTGTGGGTGTTGAATATTCCAATTTTTAAATTAAAACTATTCCTTATTAATTTGTTTGGATTGTCTGTGTGTGACTTTGAACTTCATCTATCTTTTAATTAGCTTTACAAGATAAATTAGTTCATAATATAGAAATACAAGAAAAGAAAATCTGTCAGTCCTATTATAAAATCTTCTGTTTAGGTCACTTGTAAATGCCTTCACTCATTTATGTCTTTGATAGATGGGAAGTGTATATTTTTGCATTGAAAGATAACTTGACCATCTTATAAAGTTTTCTGCATTAACCAGAAGGTTTCTTTGCTGAAAATTACCTGCTGTTTTCAAGAGACTAGAAGAACAGCACTACAGACTTAACTGATACATAAATGAAGCACAGGTGCTAAAAAAATGTGGAGTTTCAACAGACACCTGTGCTGCTACTAAAAGATGTTTCATATATTTGTATCTGAGAAAAAAACTCAGCCAGGACTTGAAGACAGTCCAAAATATAATTATTAATTATAGGCTGTCTTTTCAAATTAGTACTACTGCTATCCTTTCATGTAGCTGGTACTCTAGGAGTTATCTTCCTGACAAACATTTGTTAGTTTTTAATGTGCTTTGGACCTTCACTGACAGATGCCTTTTCTTCATATCCTCTCCCCTCCAGCTGAAATACATCTTTGTGAATTAGAATATTAAGGAGAAAAACATGTTTAGCTTGATATGAAATGTATTTATTCAGGATTTAAAGTTAGGTCACTCAGTAAAAAAAACCCACCCCATTTATTTTTTGAAGAAATACACTAGTGTATGCTAATTCTAAAGCTACTCGTAAAACTAGTACAGCTGAAGAATGAGGGTTTATTTTTATTATAAGCAATCCTGTCAAATGCTGAGGTGCTGCCCACTAAATATGCAGAGTTGCTAATAACAGCTCTGCCTTTCAAGTTTGGGGATTTTCATGTCCTTTAGTGCTTAAATATAAAAAGTGATCCCATATGCATCCTATGTAACTGTAAATATGAATAATGTGAAAATGGATTGCATGAACACTGCAATTAAATTGTCATTACCTGGGAAGGAAGCTAGGATCTAGAAAAAGCCATGACTTTCTTCTTTTAGATGAAGTATGAGTCACCACTGAGCTTCTGAATGTATCTGCAAGACTATGTATGAGTAATAGGAAGATGTCACAGCACTGAGGGGTGCTACATGTTTGTATCTGAACAAGGTTGTAAAGCTGCAATTTCAGCTTCCAAAGGCATGCAAGGAAAACAGATCATTGTTTGCAAGTGTATGGCAATAAAATCATCTTTGATCCTTTCAAGCAAGATGAACAAACAGCTCTTTCCTTTAAAAAGAATTCTGTGGAGTAGCTACCTTGAGTTGTGGCCTTAGTTTGTTAAGCACGAGGTTTTTCTGTTTCTAGGCTGTCTGAAGAAAGAGGCTGCATATTTAAATAAATGATGTGATTTTTCTCAAAGATAACTGACTTGAGTTACCTACTTGATTTGTAGGGAATTGAACACGCAGTGCTAACTACAAATGCTACATGACTGAAAACAAAATACCTTATAGTTGCCATTTTTCTCTTACTAAAAAAAAATCTGTCCTGAGTTTTCCACAAGCAGAGTCTATGTATTTAAAATATCAGCACAATGGAAAACATAAGTGGATATAACAGCCAAAGTTACCATGAGGGGTTTTACAAGTGGAACTGTGCAATATTGCAGCAACAAACATCCTGGGTTCTTTTGTACATGTAGGGGAGAAGAGGTGCTTCTAGCAGTGCCAACACTAACCATCATTTGTGATAGAAGAATATGTGATGCAGACTGTACACCAGGTAGTAGCCACATCAGAAATTACCACACTGGAGCAGCTGCTTAACATGATAAAATGGCAGGTGCTGACTTCTGCTAGCAACTGGTTACAGCCAGCAGAGCCAGACGGTTTAAGTTTTAAATGCTTGGGCTCTGCTATGCTGTTGTCCTGTGCAGACTGCAAGTATGAACCCAAAGCTTTACCTGTAGCAACAACAGTGACAGGGGAAGAGGGCTGTACTTTGGTGTCATTCTGACCTTAGCATGGCACCCAGCTACATGGAAAATCACTCAAAAGCAAGTACAAACCCTTCTCCCTTTGTGCTTAGTTTCCAGAAATGAATGCTATGATAATGAGGAGATTCAGTAAGCCAGGAGATGTTGAACGTGCACGGAAGTATGTACTGCAGGTAAGCCTGATACCAAATATTTCTGCTGTCCCTGCTGCTCAGTCTGAAATTCATTGTCTCTGAAGTAAAATAACAAGACTACATTGTCAAATACCTGCTGAGTAGCATGCAATGTACAATGGCAAGTTAGAACTCCTCAGCTCTCCTACTGGCACAGTGTTTTAGTAGAAATGCTAGGTACTGAAGAGCTTTTTTCTCTTTTTTCCCTTCAGTAGCATAAAACCCACATAATAATTAGTAAAAAGCTCATGCATGAACTCAGTTCCTTCAGCTGAGGCATAGCTGTATACAGCTGTTGGATAAGTGGCACATAATTACCAGTCAGTCTTGTAACTGCAGTGCACACCCCATACCAGTTTTAATTAACTCTGGTCTAAAAAGACTGAGTAATGCCTATTTTTTAGAATAGCATGGGGTTTTTGTACATTTCTATTTAGAGCAGGAGGGGAAGGGATAAACCATTAGTTTCTAGTACGTTATTTTTACCAGTGCTGTTTTGTAAGTACACTTACATTTAGCATGGATGAGTTTGGGGAAGGTAGGTGGACTTTCCCGATTACAGAGGGAATCCTCTTCCTTTCCCCTTCAGAATATAACGTCTTAGGACACTTACTGACCTTAAAACTTGCCCCTGTAACTGGAAGAGGCAAAAGGCACGGGGAGGCTGACCAGTTCTCCATTTCCCCTCTCTGTCTCCTGCCCCCAGAGTGATGGTGTGCAGCAGACGACCTACCTCGCCCAGCGCTACTGCCACGCCGCCACGCGCGAGATCCGCAAGCTGCGGCCGTCCCCCGAGAGAGAGGCCCTGGTGCACCTGACAGAAATGGTTCTCATGCGAGACAAGTGAGGGAGCTCCTTCCACTCGTCCTGGCAGCTACTTACCAGACTGTGCCTAAATTTGTTTCAGAAGTTACTTGCTTCCAACACAAACTACCAAAAATTATTTTTTTAAAGAAAAACCACTTTTTTTTTTGGAAGTTCTATTTTTTTTTTTAAACAGGAGTTTAAAGTGTTTTACTGCAGGAAGCCATGCAATTCAGAGCAAATCAAACTGTGCTGTACAATTGTTTTAGTGGGGGCTATTGATTGTGGGGGATGGGGAGGATGTTTACATGTTGATGCACAAAGGCCACAATGAGAATAAATATAAATCAGTGTATGAAAACTGAAGCTGTTCCAGATTTCACTTGTTTACACTGATAAACAGAGCTCGCATGAACAGGAGCTGGTAAACTGTGAAGAGAGATGATTTGAATGCTTCCTTGGCTATTTAACAACAAAAACACCTGGAATTGTATATAGAGATACTAGTTTACTGTAAAAGACTACATGTACATTTTAATTGGTTATATCTGCCAGTGAGTTCCAATTCATGCTAGTGGTGGCTACTTGCTAGCAGTTACCATGATGCAGAATTTGGGATGGCTACCAAATGAATGCTTTTGTTCAGAAAACGAAAGGCTCAGTATTTCTAACTCACAGTAAAAATGAATGATTCACCAGCCAGTCAAACCTGCAACTCCATCACTTTCCATCACTCATTTATAGAATATATTCAGTACCCTCCTAGAAGCCTGCTTTGAAGTCCCAGACACACTCCTCTCACAGTAATTACCCAGTACTACCACATTCCTTCTCAGGTTGTTTCAGCCACAGAATCTGTAGAGCAGGGAAGCACACCCTCTCTGGCTATCTCTGCCTGTGATCCTGTATCACAATGGCCAAGTTCCTGACACATGTGTTCCCCTGGGTGCTCTCTGGAGGACAGCCTACTCCCTCTGCTCAGTGGGGCAGTCACAGCCACACAGAGAGAGTTCCCACAGAACTGTCGGGTACAGATGGTGTCCAACTTACTGCATCCAGGTAACTAGATTCAATCAAGAACCCTCGCTAAAATTAAATGCTGGCAGAAAAGAACTTCTACGAGTATGTATAAGTGTGTAATTCAGATTTCAGATCTAATTTATTTGCCCTCTCAGTGATAAAGTCATGTTACAAACATTTGCTTTTTAGTACATTGCCTGGGATAACACAGCCGTGATTTTGTTACGTTAGCATTCCAAACTTCTTTGCCAAGCCAACCAAAAAAGTAATGGACAAGACCTTTGGTTCACTTATATATTTATGAATGGAAAAAGTCATAATGTAAATTTACTCATTAAAAAAACTTGGGTACAAATTACACATACATAAGACCACCCATTTTTTGAATCACATGGACACCTTAGACCCAAACAACTCATTGTAATAGACTTTAGTGAGAATACTCCAGGTAAAGATTACAACAATTGGAAGCATCTTGGATTTTTAAAAAAGTATATTTCAATACATAAGTTTGTATGCATGCTTTAAACAAATATAGTTCAAGAATGAGCAAAGAGTCTAAACAAAAAGTAATATGACCAGCACTAACATTAAACTTCTCATCCAGGTTTTAATATGTTAGTCTAACGTAGTGTTAGTTACCATGCTGTACTGAAAAATGTAATGGCACAATCTGATCATGGTTCATTAAATATTATACCCTACTTCCCCATAATATTTAGGCTGGTCATAAAATTAACAATGCATAAGTAAATAAGTATAACCAGTTATAGACAGTTGCTTGTTTTACAAATTGCCATCAGGTAAGACATATTGTCCCCAGAGACTCAGAGATGGACATTCAATCATACCATTAAAACAGTATGGCCTGAAGAAATGGGCACAATTTTTTGAAAGTATATTAAGACAATTCTGTTAGCTTTTAGTTACTCCTTGTAAATAATCATGGTATGACTTGAATACGAGACCAAACTTTGAAAAGCAAAGGATTTTAATCGGCATAGTGCATGATTGATTCAACGTAATTCCCAGGAAACAAGCCAGTTACTCGATTGCAAACTCCTTCATACCAGCCGTCATCGTTCTTCTTTATCACATAAATGATTGCACCCTCCATAAACGACAGCTCGTCGTCTTTGTCCTTTGTATAGTCATATATAGCAACAACTGTGGAATAAGCAGGGACACATTTAGCATTTTATTAATAGCAATGGTATTAAAAAACAGTTGTACTTCAGAAAATGTTAAAAGATTAGTTTGCTATCCTGGGATTTTCAATAATGAATTCACATGCTTTTCTTGTTGAACATTAAGCCCAGAAAAGGGAATTTTACTTTCCTTGCAACACTAGCTAGCAGTAAGAAGTGGGTGGTGACTGTGCTGAACACTCAGTTAAGCTGCTGACAGAGAAGTACGTCTGACTGTGACACAGTAAATTGGAGCTTATGGACACTTAAAAGCTGAACTAGGGAATAACTGACTCGTGTGGTACCCATTTCTGATCAGATTACCTCAAAAGCATATGGATCCCTTTATATGAATCTCTTGATTAGAACATGGCTAAAAATTTTTTTACAAAAATCATGCCACTAAGGCCCCTGCTTGCACCTCAGTGTGGCCTTGTGCACATCACTGCTGAAGCCATTGCACACAAATGAATGGTTTTTCCTACAGCGCTTTTATGTCTTAAGGAGTTCTGGAATTACTTTTCAAGGAGTTGCACTGAGTGCAAGTAGGAAAGTTGTTGAAGAAGAAAGTAGAAGTGACATCTGCTATTTTTCAGTACCTGCTTGGTGAATACTTTACTCTTACCAACCTCCAACTCGTTGTGTGCCATTAAGGAAGCAGAGATTTCCCCAAGGAAAGAATGTTGCCACCACCAATACTGGAGTTAAAAACCACCACTGTGAATACACAGGCTTCAGACATCACAGCCTTACCCTTCAAAGGTTAATATGGATTTCTGCAATTGATCAACTTTATGAATTCCAAGAATCCACTATTTTACACCTGCATGTATTCTCAGATATGTCTTATTGCCTAGCAATGATGTGCTGCATCAGTTATTTTCATCCCATGGGTATGTCCTGCACACAGTCCAGCTCCGAGTGAAGATGGAACACAGGAGCTCTGCCACAAACACCACAGGTACCCGGCCCCATTTCGTACTCACTACAGCACCATGAGAAAACTGGCAGCACTGCTGCTGACAAAATGGTCAGTGTCACAACACAGACAACTTCATAGGCAGGAAATCTGCTTCTCCATTATTCATGGGAAGAGGTGTTTACTATGTGAGTTCATATCTAAGCACAGTTCACAGTCTGCTGATCTGGAGTCACAGATAAATCTCCAAGGAGGCCTCAATGTGTTTTATAGTTCAAAGTCTAATAATCCACTCCAGTCATCTAGTTTGATGGGATAAATACAGCTTGGAATTTCTGTCTTTTGCAGCAGTGTGTAGATGACTGCCCAGCAATCCTGAGGTAGGTACAGATAGTCCAGCTCATCAAAGATGAAAGCTATCCAATTTACATCTGCTTCTCGTGAAGAAGCTTTCTTTTTCATCCATTCTAGAATATTTGAAGGTATTTTATAATTTGTCCAAAGAAGGATTATGTCTTACCACATTAGGTGTAGCGACAAACTAAGGAAAGCACGGTTTGAGTTCTTAGGAGGGACAATGACTGTTTTCATCAGACACACGCGAAGTCCTTCATTCCCTTCAGATATCATTAATCCTCCAATACTGCATCAGTGCAGCTACAACGCTTCTCTTACCTTTCTCTATATAGTTTTTAGGTGCCCAAGCAGGATCTCCATCTGCATAGGGATCGCTGTACTGCACAACAGCAGCCTCCTCATCCTCATAATCCACGGGGGGTGGGGGTGGAGGAGGAGGAGAGTCATCAAACATCGGCATCTCATCGGGAGGCGGCGGCGGGGGAGGAGTTGGGCTATCAGCAACTAGAAACATTTGGAGATTGTTGTTTTTTCTTAAATCAAGACAGTGTGGAGATGCAAACAAACCTGAGGCTGTACACTGTAAATAAAAGGGCTGGGGGGGACAACACACATAGCATGCACTATAATACCATGCACTGATTAGAAACAGAGGCTTTGTATTAACAACTACAACACACAGCTATATTTGTTATTAGTGGTCAAATCTACGTAGAAATGCTACTAGAGTCAAAGCACATGCTGCGGGGCATAAGCTGAACATCAGCAGAGAGGAAAGCTTCCTGCTCCAATGTCCATGCGCTGCAGCGTTAGCTATGGAGGACTCGAGTGGCACCCTCTGAGCCAGGCAGCAACAGGCCTCTGACGGGGCCAGCAGCTTGATTGGTTTTTAACAAATCCTTTGTCTGAAACAGTCACTTTAATTTACTTCTGAACACTGCTTCCTTGGATTCCTTCTCTCTCAGAGCTAGCATAAGGGGACAAAAAGATCTGGTGTGGATCATAAATACTAGTCTCTTCCCTTTTTTAAGATTTAACAAGGTAAGAGGAAGCCAAGTAATCCTTCTGCAGAAGAAAAGCTTTGTACAGTTCCTTATCTTGCAGCCTAGCTTGTGTGTGTGCACACACTCAGGATTCAATTAATAAATGGAAAACGACAACAGGCAGCTGCTGCTTTTAGGGAAAAAGTGCTCAAGGAATTAAATGTATAATCCAAAATGTCAAATTCCTGCCCTGAGATTCTCCAATCAGCACAATTACAAGTTGCTTTGGGAAAGGGAAAAAGAGAAAGGCATTATGGTACAAATAACTTTTAAAATCAGTTCATTAAATTAGTTTCCAGTAACGTTCAGAGCAGCCGGCAGCGAAGTAGAGAGATGGCACACTCAGATGCAAGACATCAAATAATTTTATCCTATTCCTTGGGAGATGTGGCCCACTACACATGGACCTAGGTGTAAGCACTAGGAAGCCAGAAGTTACTGAAAGGAAGCTACTGTTACTAACATCAACTTTGTTACAAAGCAATACAGATTCATTTTCAAGAGATCTGGGACTCTGCACACTGAAAACAGGCTGAAAACCACTGCTCTAGGCAGGGTTTGATGGAATGAGGCATCATACCCCAGAATGTGCAGCTCCAGCGCACAAATTTTGAGAAGAAAGCCAAGCAACAGAGAAAGAACAACATTTCACTGAGTGAAGCTTTAACTACTGATAGTTACAATGGCACTGGAGATTAGAAATAGGGTTTTTGTTTGTTTGAACATCTTTTACTTCTGCCTGGTCACTACTCCAGTGGTGACTTAACCTTTGCTCTTCAGCGCCATGCCCCCGACAAGGGGCTTGGGCACAGCTCCCGTGTCCTGTCTGGGTCAGCCTGGCTGCGCTGGGACAGGGAAGCCAGACCTGCTGCCAAGGGAAAGAGGTGGCAGGAGCTGCTGGGGCAGGGGCTGCCTCAGCCCCAGCATCCAGCCTGATCCCTTCCCCCTTGAAGAGCCAATTCTTCACCTGCAAGCCCAGCTCCTCTTCAACTTGACCAGCTGAGCTGAACATCCCACAGCTCTCTCCATCAATAAGACTGGCTGCCACTGTATTAGTGATTCCTCCCCCATACAGAAGCCCATTTATGCCACTTGGAGACAGACTAACAAAGTCTTTGGTGGAGTGAATGCTACGTCCTGCCCGTTACTGAATAGCACTCACAGCCAGGCTTCATTAATCCACCACAGACACATGACAACACCATTTATGAATGGACTGGGTTTGTGCTGCAGTTTCAGCACATCTTCCACAAAACTTATTTCTCCCCTTAATTTCTGTCTGCAGTCAGGAAAAAAAAATCAGTACTGAAACAACAATCACTTGAGATCTTGAGAAATCCTTACCTTAAGAAATTTTTAAAAATTTAAAACTTTTTAAAAAAATTATATTTATTCAACAAGGAAGCTGCATATTTGAAAAGAAGGAAAGAGGGCAGGAAATGCAAGTGTGAAAGCACCAACACACACTCTAACTGAGATGCAGTGCAGGAACTGCAAGCTTTACGGGAAACATTTAAAACAATTCAACTTCACATTTAAACAAGGGGAGAGAACGGAACAGAAAATTAGACGAGTGCCACTCCACTGAGGTATCCCCTCGCCTCTTGGACTTTAACCTAGACTTTTCCTGGCTCTAAACTTAGCCAGACTCTAGGACAGCATTGCTTCTCCTAGGGGAGGGGAAAAAAGCATATAAAAAGCCGAACTAAATGAGAAAGGGTAAAAAGACGAGTACTTATACAGGTCCAAACTGAAATCTTCTCTAGTATATGTTCCCATTCCTGTTCTTTAAATGGGGACCAGCAGACTTCTTTAGAAAGGACTGGGTATGAGAGTACAGCTACTCACATCCAATCAGCTGTCCCTGAGCACCAGACACACTGGAAAACCTCTCTGAAGGAGATGCCCATGGTTTGGACACAGGAAAAAAAAGAAAAGGCATTGCATAGTTTCTAAGCCTTCTGTCCTTGTCCTCTGAAAGAAGTCCACAAGCAGAGGATGTTGCTTTCCAAACCCACAGATCTCTATGTTAAGGAAAAGACAAGTCTACCCACATGTCTCCCTAACACCAGAGACTTCTTGCAGAAAACGAGGCTGATGAAAGTCTAGCACACAAAGCCAAAACTCAACAACAGCCTCTCCAGCCAGCCTTGCTGAGCATATGCACAGGCTGCCACACACATCCCTGCCTCCGAAATGAGGCAGCAGCAGCTCCAAGCCATACTCATTATATAACTTTCCAACTCAAGGGACTATTAAAAGAAAGAAAATAAAGAACAATTCCTATGACCAGATTTCAAGCTTCAGCTATTTTGCCGCAATCTCATTCACAAGTCAGCTTGCATTTTGCTGTTGCACGCACAAGTCAGTCTGTCCCTTTCACCTCTGCTCTCCCAAGGGCTGTGTTATCTCCAGCAGGACAATACTTGAAACAATTCAGAAGCAGGTGTCAATTTTCTCAAGTTTATCTGCAAGTGAAGACATTCTGTAACCTTCATCTTCAGCAGGTTTACCTCTGCACTTTGTATTTTGGAAAGGTTTGTCAACACAATTTTGTGGCACAGTATTCTACATCAACATGATTCTTACTGTTTACCTAGCACAGCACCAAAACATCACCTTTTCGAATGAGAACCAGAGAGATGCCTCTGATCTCATGGGGAATGCTCAGAACACAACCACTTACAAGCTCTAATGGGAAGCAGAACAGCAGCATTACTCAGACCTGGGGTCCCCAGATGGATGCTGCAGCTATATAGCTAACTGTGTAATAGTAGCCCCTGAGATACTAGCAAACCTCAAAATGGTTCCCAAACAATTTAAAAACATTTTTTTATTTACTTCATGCCCTATCTACATCACATTTAGTCTGTTGTTTACAGAACTGCAACAAACTCCTACAGGAAAGAGACCCCCAGATCAGGAACATGACTTTACACCTGCACTAGCACTTGAGACAGTAACACTCACCTGAAGGGAATTAAGCACTAATGGTAAAAGCAGAGTTACCAGTATAAACACCTTGCAGCACAGGTCACAGCTAGGGAGCATCTCACAAACCTAACAAGCAGAGCTATGCTGCAAGAAGCTCAGCAGGGAAATAGGGCTAGAGAACACAAAGAAATGGAGAAGGAAAGGCTGCCAAGAGGAGAGATGCCTTACAAGCTCCTTTGTAATGCATTAGATCTTAAGACTGCACCTTTTCAATTGACTGTACAGCTTCCTGAAAAATGCTACAGTACTGGAATCAATGGTTACACATTACACATTCTGACAGTCTACATAAGCTTTTCTAATAAAAACTAATCAATTATCCCTAGTGAAAAAGGCAGGGTGATTCAACATGAAATTAATATTTTCAATTAAAATACAATTTTTTATTCACACCAAAAATATGCCACATTTCACACTGTACTTCTGTAATAAATTTGTAGTTCAGAACTTAAATGGGTCAGTAATAATCATGCACGTGTTATAAAATATTGAAGAGTGTGCCCTTCAGCTCCAATAGCATATTGACACTAGAATGCAAGATGGTATTAGCTTCTGGAAAAGGAAACAAAATAGAGTCTGACTTGCCAGCCATGCATGCTAGAAGAAAGTAGGCTCTACCCTTTAACAGCTCAGCTTGTCCAAACTTACTGTTTTCCTGCACCCTGGCCACGAAGCCTGTGAGAGGTATCTGTGGAGTCAACTGAGGCATAGGGGGAGGGGGTGGAGCAATAGAAACTGGTAGCAACACACACACCATATCAGGAAAGTCAAATGGACAAAAGAAAAAAAAAAAAAGGGAACAAACAAAAGCAGCCGTCAGTAACGAGGACCACAAAACAAAGTATGTAAAGAACAACAAGAACACACACACACAAGAACCTTCTTCAAGCTTGTGTTTCCAACAAGGCTGAATTCGTGGTTAGCCAATGGAGGATCAAAAGCAAAGCATGCCCATGTTTAGCCAGGTAACAGCCGAGCGCAGGCTGCGTGTCTGGAAGCTCACAGGGTGCATGTGAAGGTTCTTGCTCTGTCACACTTTTTGTGTGCTTCACCTGGGGAGCACATAAAATTGACCTTTTGTCTTGCTGCTAAATAAGGATCACTCAATTTAGTAGCTATCTTTTCAAAGTGAGCTACTAGAAGTAGAGGTGATGTTTCGCAGGATTCTGGACTCCTCTAAAATGAAAGTGAGCGCTGCCTCAAGTGCAGCAAAGCAGCACTGACACAGAACAAAGGCAACACTTTTGCAAGAGGCACACTGTTCCAGCACCAATACTTCACGTTCACACAAGAGAGCAGCTCCCATCTCCATGGTGCTCTGCTGGGATGGGGCAATGGGCTAACTTACTAAGCTTTTGTTTTTCTCAGAAAAAGGGACCTTGTTGCTTGCTGGTAGAAAGAACAGATGGGTTTAGAGCAGAGTGGAGCTTTACTAAGTCTTCTGTGGTGAGAGGCCACTCAGTCACCTAAAAGGCCTCAACAGCTCCGAGTGGCTACAGGAGCATGCAGAGCTCCTCAGGAAGCACTTGCAAGCTCATCTTCTCTGAAGTATGTGCCTATCTGGCGAGGAATGAGACGTGTGACAACACCTGTGCTCAGAGACGCCCGGCTCACAGCCCAGATATTCAACTCTTCCCTGCATGGTAGGGAAGAGGAAGGGGAGCATGAGGGCAAGCCATTCAAACTATCAGCTCTGGAGGGACATTTCCCTCTTAAGCTCAGGGAATGAAAAGCATAAAACAAAATCCCACCCAGAAACTCAACAGAACATCAACTCATTTGTTTATACCGTGTCCCTTCTCAGTGGAATTTCTCTAGCACTGGAGCAGAGAAATTCCTGTGAAGGTGGGAATTCAGCAGGGTAATCCAGTTGGAACCAAATTTGAAAGAGGTTCTGTATGTCCAAGTAAGCATCAGTTTTAAATAAAGCTGTAACTAAGATTAATGTTTGATGAATTAAAATGAAGCATTTAGTTAATTACAAAATCAACAATCAAATAAACTGTATGGGATAAATGATAAATAAAAGCAGGAGAACAAACAGTGTCTCACAAAATTGAAGTAAACATCTAAGAAAAACCAGAGTATTTGTTAGCATGAAAAGTAAAACCTTAAGGAAACATGGGACCTGGGTTTAATGTCAAGACAGTAGCACTAAAAAAATAATCACCAGTTACAGAAACAGAGGAAAACAGCTTCAGGAAGCAAAACACACCCATCAAAATACTGTTTAAAAAATGTTGACCATCAGTATTTTGAAAACACCAGAGAGGCTAGATTAAGAAACAGCACCTGCATTTGAGCAAAAAATTGCTTTGGACAAATGTAAACATTCAGAAACAGTGGTGTGCACAGCATTTAAGACAACTGAACTATTCCCAGAAGTAAAATCCTGTTTATTTAATGGAACACAACTGTTCGAGCAGGAGGGAGTTTCTTGTTACGGTGAATTAATTTGGAGGAATAAGAATGTGGAGGAAAATGAAACGCTAGTATGGGTGAGCAAGAGTAGGAGGAAAATCAGGTTTGGAAAAAAAGAAAAGATAGATACTGTGTCTGCATATAAAAATGCTTTCTGACAAATATAATACTTCTAAACTACTCAGAAAACTCTTCACTTCAGTGTCTCAAATATTTTAAAAGCATTATTTTCTTAAGAGTAAGTACACAACACCAAACACTGGCCCAAAGAGATCGTGAACCCAAAGATTGATGTTTCTTTTCAAAAGAAATATTCCTCTGAAGTTTAAAGAGTGGGCATTCTGAACACTACCAAGAAAAAACATTATACAACTACCACTCCTCAATGTGTATTTGATCGAAATTTATGGAAACAGCAAGGAAGACGTTTCCTGATAGAGCTTTCTACTAGGAGCCAAGATCCTTATTTTGCAGGTCTTTCTGCAGTGAACCTTGTTTGCCCTTTTGGGGTAGGCAGGCAGGAGGCTGCTGACTAAAACCTGCTCACTTGCCCATGGCATCCATCCCTTCCCTCACTCATCTCCTTCTATACTTCTACTAGTGTGAAAGCACAGAAAAGTTGTCTGCTAAAAGAGAGGAGACTGAGCTCTTGAACAGTCAAGCTTAAAGCTAAGAACAGAAGAGAAACTTGGAATCAAGAAAGGATTTAAGAAAGAGACAGAGACAGGGAGGAACTGTGTAACAGGAACATGAGCATTGTGCTCAGACAGTATTCTTTTGCCACTATCCAGATAGCTGGGGGCTGTACAATCACATTAGGTCTCCTGTAAAAAATCCCTGGGTTTAGTTTATGTTCTCCAAGCACACCTTAAATGCCAAGTATAATGCGCCTATAATTAGACAGGCAATCCTAATAATTTCTCGTCATGAGTAACAGCAAACAAGTCAGAGGGGAAAACAGTATAATTGCGTATAGTGCAATCACTGTACAATTTCAATATGGTTTTTCTTGTTTGTTTTTCCTTCTATTTCAGGAAAGAAAGCAGTAATCTCACTGATGCTTTTCATAAATGAATTAAAATGCCATGCATGCTTCTACAATCATTTTGCTCAAAACAGTTTGGGATTTCAGAGCTCAGCAGCTTACTTGAATTTTGAGAATAAAGAGGCCCGCCATTAACATGAGGTTGAGCAGAAAATGGGGCAGTCACAGAAGGGTTCCGTCTGTATCCACCAGAAGATGCTGAAGAAGTGGTAGAGTTGTGTCGCGAGATTTGCCTGGTCATTGTGCCATACTGGGAACCAGGAGCTGAACCAGGAGCAGCTGAAAAGCATTAGCCAGAGGAACCAAGGAAAAGACTTAAAGCAGAGCACTACTTGGGACAGAATGCAGAAAACAGAAAAAGTCCAGAACACGGAAAATACTTGATTACAGTTCTCCAATAATTTAAGGTCAGTAACAGGTGATTAACAGAAAAACAAACATCCTTATTTCAATCAATAATGAGAAAAAACACACAGGACATAAACCAACACTCATATAAAGGGCATTGAGAAATGCTGAGAGTACTTGAGAGACTGGACTGGAAAACTGAATCCAACTCTTCCAACTCTTAAGTGTATCTCAATTATGCGACATGCAATAATACCCTTTATTAAAAAGCACACAGAAAAAAAAATCCACATTCTGCTCAAAACAGATTATTTCCATTGCAAACCTGAACTTGTCTCCAATCTAATGTACAACACCCTAACAAAACAGTGAAACAAATGTCATGAGCTTCAGACACTTGGCACACTTATCAATCATATTTGCTGGTTGTGCTTCTATATTGATGAAATTTGCACTAACAAATCCGAATCACCAATGCCAGCTGACAGAAAGAGATGCCATTCATTCTTCATGATAAACACCCATATTTACCTTCCACCTACTTGCTGCACAAACTTCAAGGTTAACAAAACAGTTTAAGCTTTCTTTCAGATTAACCTCTGACAGACAAAAAATCACATCTTGCAAACTAATGAATCACACATTGTAGTCATGAATCAATGCAATTCTTAAATGCAAAAACTGGTTTGCAATAAAATGTTTTGTGCTTTTATATACATACATCATATAATAATACAAGACACAAACAGCAAGCAGTCAGAAGTTTGCAGTCCTGTAATGCTATCCAAAGTCACTTTCACTTAACATTTCAGTAAGGGAGAGTGCGAAGGGTTATGTGGGTCAAAGCCTCCAAAGCTAGTTTCATAACTCAATCAAGTAATTTTGTCATCAGCCTGTGACAGGAAACAGTGGGGTACTTTTTCCTATTTTGAAAAGTACTACTTTTAGATCCCACCCTAACTGCTGTATGTAATGCTTGAAGCAATTTCTCAAGAACTGTTACTTCATATCCTCAAGCCTTCCAGTTTGTTACCTGCCTACAGCATTATGGAATCAAAGCCAAGCCCCTGTGATAGACACCTGTGCTTTCCAGTCACTTTATGCCCACAGAATAGAATACACACATCACCCTAAATATAAACTACCATTTCTACACTAGAGTGCAACTGCTGTGACTTAGTTTCTGCTGCAGGAGTTACACAGCCTAATACCAATATTCAAGCTGATTCTGAGACCTTATAGATCAGATTAATTGGATCTTAGCTTAATTGGGAGCAGATTTCAAGCAACTAGCAGCCTTTTTCCCATACCTAGTGTAATTAGCTTCAGAGGCTTTAACCACAGGAAATTAGTGGAGATTAGATTTGTTGAAAAAAAAAAAAAAAAACCCAAAAAATCCCAGAACTGATTTTTATAATAAAATCACATAGGTCCTACTACAGAAGAAAAAACACCCTCGCTAAGTTCATTAGGAAGAGATGATTATTGATTATGCAGCATGACTGCAATCACTTCAGCATTGACAAGTCTCACCTATCAGACTGCCCATCGGGAGAGGTGGAGGCAGTGGTGGTGCTGGTGGGGCTCCAGGAGGAACAGAAATGTGTGCTAATAAAATAGTTTATATTCCCAATTAGGCCATATTATTAGAAGTAAAAAAAAAAAAAAAAAAAAAAGAAAGTACAGGCTCTTGATAGGCTTCCCAAACAAATATGAAAATTCAACTTCCGTTAACTAATACAAACTCAGACCCTGATCCTGTCCAGGGTTCTGTACCTGCCCATCTTTATTCCCATTGACTTTTATGGGATGCCAGATGATAGTAAGATTTCATACCTATTTGTACCACTGCAGGACCAGAAACACCTGGGAAAGGAAAGCCTACATGTGTATAAGGAAATGAAGACTTGTCATCCAAAAAACAGAGAAATCTCTGCAATAGCAAAATTACATTACACCAAAACTCCACTATTTTCTTATGCCTTATCAGCTTGCAAAACACAGAGTAAAGAAGTGACTGAGTTGGTTTATTACTAAGATAATCCTGCCATCTTATGATAAAGAAGGACCCTACTCAATCTCACCATTCATCATTCTTAAACACAAGGGAGTGTCCACCAAAGCTGAGAGATCCTGTGTGGTTCTTTCACTGCACATGGCAAAGTTAGCAGGGTACTTCAGAAGCCAATGTTTCCCATTAAACACGTACATATTGCTGCTGCTCTCAGGGCATCCAGAAATGCCAAATTGTAGACACGTATTTAAAATTACAGTTAAGCTTTAAAAGGATACATTTGTCTTTTACTCCCCCTGCACATCCTTGATTGTCTTGTAAAAATGTGGACCAGCAAAGGTGTTCTAACCATCCATTATTCAGTAACTGATTGTCCTGCAACTACTCTTGGTAAAGAACTAAAACTTAGACATCACTCAGCACTCATAGGTGATTTCCTGAGTAGGACTGTGCTTCAGAACAGTTTCTACCCCACTGTGTTTAGTCAAAGTCCCTCTGCAAACACAAGAAAGTAACAAGCAGCCTTAAGTGAGCTTGGGAGGAGTCCCACATACCTGTCCCGATGGTTGGTGGTGACGGTGTAGGCACGGCAATGGGAATGCCAATACTGCTGCTGCCACTGTTCTCTCGACTGCCACTTCCTCCACTACTGCCACTACAAAAGAAAAACACAAGTACTGGCACAGCATATCCTACAAAAGCTCATCAACAGTCACACTTCTTGTGTGAGCTCTGCTAGCCTAACTCAATTACAGACTGTTGAAAAACTCTCTATTAAATGCCTCTGTTTTTACCTACAATTGCATACAGATAATCGAGTCTGGATGCATTACACTCCTAATAAATGGAATTAGCTAAGCTGATAAACATCACTATGAATAAAATGTGCAATTAAATGCTTCAAAAAATAAAAAGGTAATCAACCATGCAAGTTCTAGGCAATGGAGTAATAACTGCAGGAGTAGTTCAGGGGCCTTGTAATAATTGAAAGTAGTATGCTGGGGCTGGAAGACTTAATGGCTAAACTCTAAATAATTATTCAAGATTATTGATGCTGTCAGTTGAAGGAACATTTCCTCTACTCAGAGCAAAAGTTTAGATTGCTAAGTTTTTAACTGACAATGGACATGATAAACAAGCTGGGGTGGGATATGGTGTGCTTCATTTTCTGTATATCTATCACTCCCTACTACCCATGCACACACCTTTTGTGACTTTATTTCTAAGACAGTCTGAACGGTAACGGTACAGCCAGCGCACAATTTGTCTAACTAATGTTATATGATATACAAATCAGAGGCCAGCAACGCAAAACATAGTGAACTACTGCGTAACACTTCTAGACATGCCTTTAGAGGCCATAACATTTCTTTGAGGGAGCTGAAAAATCAAAATTCTGGCAAAATCTGTCCTTATCCTTATCTAAGAGCACTCCTTAGTTCAAGTCTTGAATTTATATGCATTAAATGGATAATGTACAGGGAACTAAGCAAACAAGATGTTTTGAAGACAAAACTTCACTTTAATGTTAATTAAGAGTACTCAGTGAAGTTCTAGTTTATTTACCATTCCTGGATAGCTATAAATCAGTCATGAGTCAAGTGCAAGTCATTCAAATATATATCTTCAGAAAATAACAACGTTACAAAAAAGAAAATTGGTGATCTGAAATGAAAGTCAAGATAATTCCCTTAAAATTAGTGTTCTGTCTGCTGAAGACCTTGATCTTGTCACCATGGTTGCAGCTGAATTTCTAACTGCAGCCTACATAAAAGCAGATCTTGTGAGACAGGAGTAAGGAGCATTCACAGTAGCCAGCTAAACAGACTAACAAGATCCTTGATGCAGCGACATTTAGAAGTTATTTAATTCTGACAGTATTTCATCACCAACTGCATCTAAAACACTCTCTCAGTCCCTGTTAGGGACCTACCATGCTTAACTACCTATTGGGAGTTTTTTAAAAAAGAAAAACATTAAGAAAGAAGCTCTCTAAAAAACAAGCTAACCTTTTACTTCTAACTATATTGAATTCTTTCAACTATTTTTTCCCTGCAGTTTGAAGCCTGTGATAAAAATCAAATTGAAAAAAAATGTACCACTCAAGAGACTCAGAGAAACATCTAGCCTTGCAATTCAAGAAAAAAATAACCGTTTTTAAAAAGCTACACTCAGAATATTGAATATGAAGGCACTTCTTTGTGTTAGGGAAGTCAGCAATGCAGTAATGTTCTGTTGCTGCAGTGGCAGAATAACTCACCTTTTTGCCTTTCAACAAAAAACCAAGAGGCACAAAGCTTCAAGGCTTTTCTGTGACTTTAGTAAACACTGGCTTGCCAGGCAGGAAAGAGTTACTGTGGGAAAGCACCCTACCTGTGTGTTCGTGGTCTCTGGTTCAAAGAAGCTGTCCTTCCTGGACTGTGCTGACTGCCCAGCCTGGCAGGGCTGGTCATGTAATCATTGGGGACTGTTGGCGGTTTGACTGGCTCCAGGGTTTTGTAAGGAGTATTTCGTCTGGCCAAGGAAAAAAAGATTTTAAGACAGAAAGATGAAGAATCAGAAGATTAAAAAGATAAATAAGTGAAGTTGTAAATCCATTTGTTTTCTAAATTTTTCATGAAAGATCACTGCACAGTGACCCACACTGCAGTATATGAAAATTCCAACGGGTCCAAAGTACTCTTACATAGACAGATCCATATAAGTTGGCCTACAGCACATGAACTGGTCAAAAGAGCCTAAACTAAACTTACCACCCAAAATACATTATTTGAGCATATAATAACATAACAACAATATGTAATAGCTACATCTGCATAACACACTGGGGTTAATCTGTCAGCATATGACAAACTTCCGTTGTACCAATTTCCTCTTCCCTCCCCCGTCTTCCCTTCCCATCAGAATCCTTTCCAAAAGTATTCTTGGCTCAAGGTATTCATCTCATTAAGACATCGGCACGGCTGAATCAAGATTCAGGGAACAAGTGACATTTGCAATCACCAATGCTTTTCCTAGGAGCACTGCGCGCAGTAATCAAGCAATCTCATCTCACACAAGCAGATCTGAAAGTGCCTCACAGATGAGCTTCATTGTCTCCATTTTGTGGCCCAAGAAAGCGAAGACCAGAGAATTCCAACCTAGCAGACTGCACCAAGTCAGAAATATAACACGGATCTTTTGAGATCTATTTACCAGACCCATTACTGCCATAAGAACACTGCCTTTATTGTACTGAATCGCAGAGCTCTTCAGTTCTCACCCGTAACTGAGAGATCCATTGCAAAACACAGATTTTGGCAGTGCACCAGGGCTAGGCAAAACCACAAATACTGAACTACTGACATTTAATAATTTGTTCAATTACTGCTTATAACTGAGTTGGTAAGTTATACAGCTTCCTGGTATTTTAAGAAACTTACTGACTTTCTTTCTACATTATGAAAAGCAACAGTACTAAACTTACTTTTCAAGGTTACTTCAGTTGGAAGCACATTAACAGTCTTCCCTGCTTATCATTTTATTTGGTAGTCTTTAGATCTCTATTGCTTACAACTTGAATACAATTTTTTTTCCCCCACAGCTGATCTCTTTTGGCAGATCTATAGGTGGTGACACCCTGCATATTAAAATCATCTAGAGTTCTTTAGCTAATTTACAAACACCACAGTACATGAAAACAGTTTCTGTATTTCCACTTTTTTCTTTGAGAGATTTTAATAATAAATTGTTATAGATGGAAGACAAAAACCCTGTTTCCTGACACTGCTCAGAGCTCCCCACCTCACTGTCACCCAATGTTTCAGGGTGGTCCTGTGAGCCCTTGCCAGGGCTACAGGCTCTTCCCTGTAGCTATGGGGAGAGCTAGAGAGAGCCCAAGGCCTTGCTTTGCTCCAGGACCCTCAGGGAATGACTTCAACTACTCCTGCCACATCCCGCTCAGGCAATTCACTCATTCATCCATGGTGCTTCCAACCTGAGCATCCAATGATTTCCACAATCTCTCCCTTGGTCCCCTGCTTACTTCAGTCCCTTTCACTTTTCACTCTGCATGATTTCCATGCAGAACTCCCTCCCCACCATATTCCCGTAGATAGTCCTGCCTTGGGGGGACAAGCTGCACAACAGGCAGCACCTACTTAAAGGCTGATGTTACACACTAAGCTCTTTCTGGTTTTACATACTTATCTCTGTTTTCTGGATCAAAGGGAGAAGAGTAGCATCCTTGTGGTTTCTAGCGATTTTTTCTGCATAGATTAGGGTAAGTCATGCCTATGATATTTCATGCTTTGGCAGAACACGACTGTTCAAGACAAGAACTGTACTTCCTGAACAAGAAGGGCAGATAGAAATCTCTCTTACAAACCCACATTATTCCTCCCCCTCAGCCAACTGCTGCCGCTTGTCAAGCTCATCTGGAAATGACATTCAGCTGATTAATCCTTATCAGGCATCAGCTAAGGCAACCAAACAGCTCTGGCTTGTTCAGGGGGGAGCATTAGAGAGAGGCAGCTCACCAGTACATCAATGCTGCTGTTTCACTAGCATGCATCCAAGAGGACATGAAAGTGCTACCCAGGTTCCAGGGCTGATAAACAACTCTCTCAGCTGGGATAAGAGACACAATTGGAATACTGATTTCATGCCCTTGAGCAATGGGAATTTTCAGAAAACATGCTGAGGAAATCTCTAGGTTAATTTCTCTGTGGAATATGCAGCAAACACTACCACCAAAGCATCAAATAGGGATTAAAAATCACTAGATCTTCAACAAAAGAAGTTACTGCTTCTAATTTTCCTTGATCACTGCTCCTGGTCTCCACCCTGTTCTGTCTCATTATTCCTCATTTTTCCAGCTTCCTGCCTCTCCAAGACAATATACCTGAAGCCAACACAACCATGCCAGCCAGCTTTACAGTGCCCCAGTCCCCCTCTGTTTAAAGCTAAGGCTGAAAGTGACAAACAGGTAGAAGGTCACTTAGGATGCCTTTTGGAAGATGTTGCACAGTTGGACAGACAAAACCATATGGCACGTGCACCGAGCTTCTTAAATATTAATGTTTTGGTCTCTAGCAACAACTACTTGCTGGCATACCAAGATAAGAAGATTTCACTCCCCACAGGTCCACAGCAGCAAAATAGATGCAGGGAACTCTGCTCACAGTGGGACTTGGGAATAGCAAAATCCTTCCTCATTTAAGTATAAAAATAAAAATGCATAAGCCAGCAAGAATCAATGTTGCCACTGTGTTCATAATGCCATAAATTTTGCTTAGATAATGCAACAAATACAGCACAAACAGCCACTTCATAGCTCTTCTAATCTTGAGAAATGAGGACACAGGAACTTTACTCGTAAAGTCTTTCCTCCACTGAAGTTAAACTTTCAGATTCTTTTCTGTCACTAAAGATTTCTCCCTGAAAGTCAGGAATAACAATAGCCTCCTCATTTACCCATAGCCATATTGAATCCTTTCCCATAAAAAAAAGTTCTTTCAAGAAGTCATCCTGAAAACAAGAGTCAATGCAGCTGAAAGGGTTTTTACAGAAAAGGTAATGGTGATTTTTTTTTTTCTGCTAAAGGCAATCAGAATTGCCATCTATCCATGAACTTAAGAAACACCAACACTGGCACAATTAAAAAATTCTGTTACACAGAAGGGACCAGGCAGTCCATTCTTACCCCAGAGTTCCCCGGCCTGACATGGGAGGACTTGGTGGTTTTTGTGTAGGCGGATTTGTTCTTGACAAGGTGCCAGTTCTTGCAGGCTGGTTATTTCCATGCTGAAATAAGGGAAAACATGATTTTATTTTTATAACAGAGCAGTTCTATTACTGACAGCTTCTTTTTTTTTTTTAAGTGTAAGAATATGAAGTGAGAATTCCCAGACAGCTGTCAAACAGCAAGTTTTCAGCTACACACGAGACAGACACCAGTAAATACAAAGAGTCTAAACACAAGCCTAATGTTATTTTCACTATTAATTTACAACAGACATCAGAAAGGTAGGCAATTGACAGGTTCATGCAAAAATGTCTTCTGTCATTTTTTTCCTTAAAGGGAAGCCACATTTGTATTCATTGCCATTCGGTTGTTAATAATTTAAATCAAACTTTAACACTCACAACATAATAGAGCCAGCATGGCACAGAATTTCTCAATTTGCCCCTGCTATTTGACTAGCAGAGTCATTCAGGTTGTCTGGGAAGTCTCCTGCAAAAAATGTAAGTGAAGGGGATCAAGGCATCTACTGAATTCAGAGCAAAGCACTATATGTGTTAGAGAAATTAATGTATCTATGTATAAATGCGGATGTCAATGTATCGCAGATATATTGACACACTAAATGCTGTAAATGAAAAAAAGTATAGCATGTTTAATCTAAATATCCTATGGAAAGCAGAAGAGGGTGTAAGAGAGCGCTAGTTTTCAGTTTTAATGGCTCTGCAGCCTCTACTATCAGTCACATGAGGCACTGTGGGTCAAAGGAGAAATAACACTTCTTACCTTGGCTTTTAGCCACTTAACGTAGGCAAAAAAAGGGGGGAAAAAGGTAGAAATTAATGGCAGATCCATCACAACTGACAGGACAGGTTAAACTAAAGAATCACATTTTAAAGAAATCATTTGTGTCTACTGATAATTAGCTCATCCCAGTACACGAAGAGAGATTCTGCTGTATCAGCTATTGAAGATTCTGTGTCTGATGAAGTGACCACAGGAAAAGCATTTGTGTCAAAATTAAGTTTAGCTAAGCTTTGCCAGATATGTCTGCCAGGTTCCTCATGGGCAGTAAAGGGTTGAAAAGCCCTCTGCTGACCATTCAAGTCCAAACCCAAATCAATGTTATTTCAATGGCAATATGCACTTAAGAATTCATTCACAAAACCACACTTTCAGCAATATGCACAGAATCCATGGGCTTGTTGCTTTGACACTTAACCTTCATGTGTTTTCAAGAAATCCTAGCTGCTGCATTGAATGGTAAATAACGAAAAGGGAATTTTTAAACAGGATGAGCAGCAGTGCCTTTCACCCCTGGTTTATTGACTGAAATCTGATTCAAGCCAGCACAACACTGGCTGCTCAAAACTGTTGGCAGGGATATAATGATTGTTATTCTGAAATTTTAGCTCTTAGAATCAAGTCATTATATGACTCCACTGTATCATTTTAACAGCCTTCATGATTGCAGAGGAAAAAAATTTAAAACTCAGCCTCATGAGGAAAATGTAACATTTTAAATAAACTCAAGTCCATTTCTTTCATTTTTGGAGGGAGCAGGAGGGTCATGGGAGAGTGTGATGGGGGACAGACACTCATATTTTTGAAAGGGTTAAGTTTCACCAATTAAAAAAAAGGCAAATACTAACACCCAAACTAAAATGATCCCAACCTTTTTTTGCAGGTTGTTTGGAATTAAACTGTTACTTCCAGAACAAGCCTTCTAAGGCAGAGCATTTCAAACTGTGGTTTGCATCTTCTCCTCCTCCAAGAAACACAGACTAGTTAAGGCATTCATGAACTCAGTAAAAAAAGTAATTAAAACATGCTATACAGCAAACATGCATTTGAGACTCCTGACAGGGTCTGCAAAACCACTGGAATACAGTTGGGGTTTACAAACCAAACAAAGTTAAAAGCCACTGTCCTTAAGTTATGCATATTAAAAGAACAGAAACATAAATCCTGTTCCAAAATTCAGATGAAAAAGTTTAGCTCTGGTAAGTAAATTTGAAGGTCAACCCATTTACTCCCAGCCTGGGCAGAAGTTCTCCAGCAGACTTCAGAGACATTTAAGCCACCTCTGTCCCCACGTACTTATTTCATGGATAAACAATGCAGATTCAGTTTCCAAGGTGCCAGAGCACTCTCCCAAGTAGTGTATTTTTAAAACAGGCCTTGAGTAATGAAATTTGCTTTCTCTTCTCGCAGGAATATGTGACCCTTTCCCTTACTTCACCAGTTGCCAATGGCAATGGCACAATACAAGGAATTTGTTAAAGGAGACAAAAAAAATCAAACTCTTGGTTCTGTCCTTCCCCAGCAGATATAGCTAAAAACTTTTTAAAAGGTTTAATAAGGGTGGCATGGTTTCTTATCCAGCCTCCACTACTAAATTTGCCTGCCTCAAAAATATAAAAACAAAAAGCTTCCTTTCTTTCCTTCCCTTATGCAGCGTCACAGCATTTATAGTGAGTACTTCCAACCCCCTCCTAATCCGTTACATTCTGCCTCCACTGCAGTGACAGTATGAATACCAACATCTAGCAACAATTCAGTTAATCTTTATCTTATTTCACATCTTTCTACTGCTAAGTACACTAAACTTATCTGAAGTCCAACAGCTCGACGTTTATTCCTATCTCTAGCACTACATCAGGTGAGCTTCATCTCTTTTGCTACCAGTTAAACAATATACAGACAGAGACACACTTGATTGTTCAGAAGAATTAGAAACTGCTGTTATACTGCTTTCTATATGTAAAAAGCTCTGTAGATGTCCTTTCTGTTGTTGTCATTATAAACAAGAGTCACAGACAGGAAAACAGAAAGCCAAAACACAAAAGGAACTGGGATTCATATAGGAGAGCAACTCTTGATCCAAAAGACCTAAGTAAGGAGGGAAAGCAAATGAACCAAAGAAAGGTGAACCATATGGCTATTTAGTCATGGTTAACAAGCTGATTAATTAGGAGGAGACTTTTTAAAATGTATTGGCTGAGCTTATGAGGTCAACATTGCTGCATTTCTTGGTCTGAAAACCAAATGTGATGCTTTCTAAGCAATTAAAAAAACCTGCTTGGAATTGACAGCAGTTTATGCAGCAGGGTCTAGAGTCAGTGTGATTTGAAGAAGGTGAAAAAAGACAGCAGAAAACCAACAGGAGTAGCAGGTATGTGCTTAATATATGTGCAAGCATCTCTACAAATGCCTCTAGGCCAGCCAGCCTGTTGGCAGAACAGGACCATCTCCAACTGCCTGATCAGTACAGGAAGGTCAGAGCCAGGAAGGAGGGAAATGCAGGGCACGAGGAGGAGAAGCCATAGCATGCATATGGTTCACAGCTTGAAGAGAGAAGAGACTGTTCTGGAAGGGTATAAAATAAGAGACAGGAGGTGCAAAAGGAAAAAAGCTCAGTCAAATGAAGAGCATCACTGAGAATTCCTGCAGAAGCTGTGAGGAGCATGATTCCCTTCTCCTCCTGCTACTTGTATTACTGCACACACAGGAGACAGTTTTCAACCCAATACCAGCATCCTGGATGGCACACATCAGAACAAAGACAGTCTGTAGGCTTGTTGGGTATGCTTGTGATGCTGAGGGTGAGAACTAGACAGACCAGGACGTTCCCAGAAAGGAAACAGGGTAGGCAGCAGTACTGGTTGGGGTTTCTTGCAACGATATAGCAGATCATGGTTCAGACACAAACAGAAGAATTTTGCCTTTCCAGGGAAAATGCAATAAGCATGGGGCAGTCCTGGATAAAGCTTCAAGGGCTGTCACAAAACTAAGGGAAAAAAACCACAGTCTAAGGTTTGAGAAGTAAGAGTCAATGCTGCAGCATTTCTGAAATGTCACAGCTAGGGCAGTGACACATCCACAGGGTTTGGACAGCATGGGAGAGCAGGCTGGCCTGGGACCGAGAGCCAGCAGTGAGCTGGAAAGGAGCAAAGCAATTAAGGCAACAGGAAGAACAGGTGTTTGCAACAGCCATGCAAGGCATTTATTAAAGCCAAAACTGAAGCTGCTCCTGTAACTGATGTCAGGAATTCAGAGCACCTGGACTTTAGAATTGCAGCTGTGGGTTTGGAAGGACAAGCAATGACTGCTAGTCAAGAGATTTATTTGCTTAAGGCAACTCTTTTAACAATTCCAGCATACTCAGTTCTGATAGTTTAAAGAGTAAAAAACACCTGCTGCCAAAGCCAGTACTGCAGGTTGCTGTAACTGAGGTCAAAGTGACAAGACCAAGAATGGCATGAAAAAGAAGGGTGTGAGGAAATCAGAAGTACCTACTGATAGCCAAAGGATGTCCAGAGACTGAGGGACTCCACCAGCTGGCCTCAGGAGGCAGCCATCTAACTGCTTTTAATAGTTTTCATGCCAAGTAACAAGTCATAGGGGAGTATGAGTCATGATTCAGGGAACTATAAAGCTATCATTTGAGCTGTAAACTGTGCTTGGAAAACTAGGGGTAGGGACACCTGTAAATAACTCACTTATGTGAGCAAATTTATCTGTAAGCACACAAAAGGCCACCTGCACACAGAAGCAAAATTCTTATCATGCTGATATTCAGCAAGTTTCTCCTGCGCATTTCAGCTATGAACTCTCTAATTTCAGAGCACAGAAATTTCAAATCTCTATGCAGGCTGGTTGTACTTCCCCTGCTGTATTCATTCATTATTTCTCCAACTCCTGAGTTTAAAGAGCCAATTTCACTCTATATCCTGCCATACCTAGGATGACTGAAAGAGGTCATTAAAGATCACCCAATATAAATGCTCTTCAATAGAAACAAGGGTTTAAAAAGTGTGCCAGTCTGATCTCTATTAATGGTAAGTATCTGACAAACTTGGAACTTTTATACATAGGGTCTGTAAAAGCAATAATCAGCCTAAGATCTGTTACCTTTGACCAGTAATCACAGTCATCAACCACAACAGAAAAAAACCCCACATGGTTGCTCCTGACTCTTCAGTCAACCTCCCTTTTACTTAAAAAGGTACTTCCTTTATTAGTCATGGGGGAATGTCCCTACAGAAAGGTAGCTGGCCATGAGACCTTTTGAAATGCTATTATGTGTGTGCAGCTAGGCAATGTTGCACAAGATTGCCTTCTGTCTCATCAGTGGGGCAGTTCTGAAATACCACAAGGTGACACAGAACAAGAAAAGCAGAAGCTGAAAAGGTGCTTGTACATGAAGGTAGGGGATGCCTGAGGAAGTGATACAGTAAAACACCAAGTCTAGAACATGTTTTCCTTACAGAAATCAAGATATGGGGTTTGGTAGAATATGTAATCAAAGATGTTGTTCACCAGGCAGACTGTATGTGGGTGTCACACTCAGGGTAACATACTTCTGCCACACTAGTTTTGTGCAGTTTTAAAGAAATTATTCCTGTGTCTCCATTTTCTTATGAGAATGGGTCAGAAGCTTTTATCTGTTCTGCATTTCCTTACAGTCTATAGTAAAGCAGATTATTTTGAGGAAATTTAGGTTTCAAATTAAAGTTTCTTTAAAAATTGAACATATGGTAAGTTTCTCTTCGGGGATATTCAACCTCTCCTACTAATATCTGTAACCTAGTCACCAGTCTTCTGTTAACAGCAACCAGACGTAGTTTGTCAGTATTGCTTCTCTCCTTTATTTCTTTTTTTTTTTTAATTATTTTTTCAATTAAAAAGTATTAGCATACAAAAACCTGTTGTGGATGATAGACAAACTTAACATTGTTCTCTCAGCACTCAATAGTCTTGTTCAGAGACAGATACCTAGATTCCTGCTTTTAAATAGTTCAAGATTCTTCAGTTGAGTTGGTGACTTTGAATCTAACTACAATAAAGTAAGGCTAGCATAAAAAAAGTAAAATTAGAAAATAGAGAGACCTCAAAGTTTTGTGTTTTCTTTCCAAGCCAAAAGGCTTGAACCCTACATTATATCAGATGACACTAGGCACACTTCTGAATTTCCAGTAGCAAGTGCCCTACGGAAAGCACACAGTGTTAACACTCACAACAGAGTCATTAGAGTTGGCAACAGGAAGTTCCTTTTCCCCCAGAGAAGCATTCTTTACCCTACAGCAATATTTACTGTTTGGCCGTGACCCCAGAGGGATGATGTGACATTAATGAAATCAGCAACATGACATCCTTTGAAGCGTGAATGTCTGACAGAGGCTGGTAAGGGGACAAAGGCAGAAGCAGCTCCAGTTCAGCATCCCTATCTCACTTGGTTTTTATTAGAGTGAATTATTTAAAATTTAATATTCCAGTGGCTACACATAAACAATCTTATCCCAAAGGGTAAGCAGGCACGATTAGGTAGCCTTTCACCCTCACATGAGCATCTCATCTGCATTTTCATTTTGCACTGACACAGATATAAGCAAAAGGACTGCAGACAAGTAGGACATGCTGAGAAGCACAAGGGTAAGAGCAAGACTCCCTTCTCTAAGCTTAGTGTTTGTCAAGTTCTGGCCCAATCCCTACTTAAGGGAGTCCCTCCAACTTTTATTTGCGTGAAAAAGATTTCTGAGTGCTTAACTCCTGTTTGACTTTCTGGGCTCAAAAGCTTCTTACATCTTTCATGTGCTGAAATGCAAATTTTTTTATGGTGACAAAATTACAATTTTTTTCCTTAAAATAAAACTGAAAAGTGATCAATCTTCACATACAATTCAAGTTCAGTTTTGAAGAACTATTAGTTCCACAAAACAAACTTGATCCAATTACAGCTATTAGGCATTTCAATTAAGCATGTATTCAACATCTTATCTGCCTTTACCATAAGGCATCATCACTTCAATTTCCTACTTAGCTGCCATTTTACAAATTGCTGCAATTCCACCTGCCTTCTATTCAAAAGAAGACTATTATAAATTCAAAGGCCAATTTGAATTTGGCTTTTAAGAGCAAATTTAAGGTTTTTAAGGCAGCTTCCAAGCTTCCTCCTTCTCCCCGCTCTTAAACTGAGGATTTTCTGTATGAGTAATTGTGTTTGACCTATTTATTTGCTGGCACAGTATTTTTTTCTTTCCTTTCACAAAAAAAGGAGAAGAGGAGGAAGGAAATGTTAAAGCAGCCTCTGCCTAATAATTTTAAACCAAGCTCTACACAGGAAGGTAGATAACGACAGTTACTCTTGCTTACAAAAAATTGCTTTAGCTACATTCCCCTATGCCCAGAGGGTGACAGCTGAGCAACCACTTAACAGACCAGCAAAAATGCTTCCCTGTGTGTTTCTTGGAGCCATCAACACATATTTGTATTGTAAAAGAAAGCCTTCTTGCTAGCAAACCAACTTTAAAAGCCCTCCTGATTCTCACTGATGCTAGCCTTGGCTTCATAGGGACATATACTCTAAAAAGCAACTTTTGGAGACATTGTCTGTATCTGTCCCTGCAAAGGGAAGGGGCAGGGAGTGCAGCAGAGGAGGCACTTTGAGGTTGCCATGGAGGTTTCAGGCTGAAGGAGAAGGTATCTCTTTGATCCTAGGATGCTCTACAAAAGCTTTTCAACCAAGAACGTCCTGGAGGAGGAAACAGCACTGCCTTCCAAGGAAGTGTCTCCCATCAGTGAGGAAACCTGCTGTAGAGAGCAGCCACTTACCCATCACTGCCACCTCCACCCTCACCTGCCCGCACAGACATTGTTGCATGCATGTGAGACAGAGAGAGGCATGCAGAGCCCTTCTCCATGCCCCAAGCACATGCATCTGCTTCTGCATCCTTTCTACACAGCCATGACAAGCAGAGACAAACAAAGAAAATGAACTGTGAGAGTACACAGGAGGTGTTTTTGCATTTGCTCAGATGGAACACGTATGGTGAAGACAGCATTTACCCTGAGGATTATACACCTCCCTAATTCTGTTATTTAACTCTGTGAGACATTTTTTTAATCTACACTTTTTATATTAAACAATTCAGGGTCACCCCATAAAATATACTGCATATTTAAACATTTTTCCTAAGATCAATATTTAATGAAATAAATAAAAGCAGAGACAGGGTATAATCCAGTCTGTATCTTTGATTTCTCCTCCTTGTATTTTTTCTTTCTTTTTTCTATATCAAATCCTGCACCTGAAGAGTCCCCTTAACAGCAATAAACTGTCATCTACAGATTTCAAAGTGTCATGCAATTTTTATTTAATACTTAAATGTCAATGTATGTTTTGTACTGTATTTTACTGACAGTTGCTACAGCAGAAGACACTCATGGATCTGCAAGTTAGTCAAAACTGACAATTGTTCTAAGCAGACCTCAAACTTCTTTTTCTCTACAAAAACATTATTTCTAAGGCCTTATTGGACATGTTGCTGTCCAGCCTGGGGTGAAACCTCTGCTCATGAAAATAAGACTTAACAGAGACTGAAGCATCTTCTAAGACGACTCTGGACAAGCCAAAGTTTGTAATTCAATTTACTGTGTGCTCTCCCCTAACTGTAGGTTCAGGAGGCAACTCAAGATTCTCAACATCATCTTTACCTTGTGCTGACTTCCAACAGGATCTGATCCCGTTTCTTAAGCTGTTTTGGTTTGATTTCTTGTAACAGCACTACCTACATGTAGGTGACTAAGTAAGCTACTTCCTTGAGAGCCTTGATCTGTGTCACACGCTTGAAACCCAAGGAATACAATGGCTAAAACATTTAATTGTGTCATTCACTAACTCAGCATACTGTTTTCAACAGTGTCTCCAATGCATGGCAGCCACCTGGAACTACAAACCTGAGGTCTGGCTGGCAGTTGACTTCATTTGTGTAACAAGTCTACATAGAAAATACCAACTGTTCCATGGCTTCCACAGTTGTAAAACAGACTTAGGCAAGCTACCCAAAGAAGCAATGCTAAGATATAATTTGCAGCTGTCTTGTAATTGAGTTGGTAATTTGGCTACTACTAGAGGCTTTTTTACCTCTTAAAAGACCAAGCTTTTTGTGTAGAATAAACCACTAACATTCAAAAGAACCCTTTATTAAAACCACTCTAAGAACTGCCTAGAAATGGGTAAACAGCACCTCATTTCCACCCACTAAAACAAGAGGGTCACCTCGTGAATAAAGACACCGGTACTCCCAAAAGTAAATAGTGATATTGGAAAATGCAACAGCTAAGCCTTAATAACCTCAGCCTTCATGGATCAAGCAACCTGTTTTGAGCCTGCACAATGCAAGCAGTTCAGCAAAGCATCAATTTCAGAGTAACAGTAATTATTCTACTTTTAAAGTCTTCTATAGCACTTGATCCCTGGAGCACTTAAATGCAGAAACCAATAACCTGACATGAATTCCTGTACCCTCTATTCACAGAACATTCTCCTCAAATGCAGGCCATACTGAAAAATCATCAATTTCTCTGGTTCCATTTTATAGCAATTCAGAACATGTCTGTCAGGCTTCTGCACAAGACTGTTATTCATTAACACTGGCTTAATTTATTAGTGTAAAACAATCCTAAGAATTACAGGTTTAATACAGATTCACCTACAAACAAAACAAAAAAAATCAGGTAATCTAAAGTCACTACATTAATTCATAGTCTCCAGCTGTCATGGTATAGAACTGCTTTCTAACTTGTGTTGGAATTAGATTCCTGTGGCCATTTGGAGGGCTACTATGAAGCAGGAGGTACCCTGGTACTCTGTTGTGCCAAGTCATTCTTAAAGATCTGTTCCTTGGGCTCAGTGATTCAAAGGGCACATGATGGGCTGATACAGCTGCACAACTGACTGACCAGAGCACATCAAGCCTTAGAGGACACAAGGGTTTTGAATAAATGCCATCCAAGAGAAGATTTTTGCAAACTGAATATACCTGGTCTAGAGGGATACAAAGGTATTTTTTATAAAAAGATCACCAGGGAGCAAATGGTGTTATATTAATTCATTCTAACTATGACCATTTCAAGAGAGGTGCACATTAATTTATCAAGGCTTTAATTTAGAGAAAAGGAAAGTTAGGCTATCCAATGGGAGTAAGACATCAAATGCCACTGAGATTTAAATGCAAGCTAGCTGATTCCCTTTCTGCTGTTCACCCAACAAAAAACCCCACTCCCACCAGCCAATTTTCCAGTAAGAGATGACTTCCTTTATTTCTTAAGTTATTGAGAAAAACTGAGTGGCAGTGACAACTTAATCTAGAGGAGGAAGCAGTGATAATTTTAACAGTCAGTCATGGCTTTTTTGACAAGTTATTAGCCTAAGATCATGAGCCATTATTTCCTGACACTGTGACTATCACTGACAGTCACACGGTTATGGCAAACATTGCTCAAAAAACCCTCACTGTAAAACAATTCATTTTGTTATTGAAATGTTTGTATATGGGAGCATATTACACCCATAATCCTTCCTATCATAAAGGAACTAAACATTTCAGTATCAGCAACATCCTGCCCCAACCCTATCTCCTGGTCTGTGTTACTGGGAGTCCTCAAGTGTCCAGGAGTTCTTACCTTTACGCCATGGCCAACATCATCCAGCACCGTGTAGTCTATAGGTTTTCGAATATACCTTACAGGACGTTCCATGTTCGCTGGTGCTATAATTTTGTGAGTTCTTGATGTGTTCTTATTGGTCGTCAAAATGCCTATCTCTCTGCGAGCGACCTTTTCTTTATGGATGTCCACAGTCTAGATTAAAAACAAGAGAGTATGGGTTTCTTTAGGAATTACTGTTTTCTTTACAGAGCTAGCTACATGTTTAGGCTTCACTGTTAGACAAAGAGTCTGAACTGAGTTAATGCTGCTGGAAGGATGCCAGTTTATTGATGAAATGAGTTTAATCTACACGAACGTTGTCAGAAAATTGCACCTTAATGAAATAACCAATATTAATAATAAAATTACAATTATATGTTACTGCTTCGACACTCTAAAGACACTATGCAGATACAGTCCTCGCAGATTAACCCTCAGCATCCTTATGACTGACACTGGTAATAAATTACTCCAACTCCACAGCTGGGAAACCAGGACAGACAAGCTAAGCAATTTGCCCAGAGCCCCAGAGGGGGACTAAGCCTGGAAAGTCTGTGTGGTAATTTCTTTCAGCAAAGCCATCAGTGCATATCAGAGTGAGAGTCTGCACAAGGAGGGACTAATTTCAGCAGTGGGGCTAGTTTCAGTCATACTGTTTATAGCAGCTTTACTGAAAGAATAAAACAAAGCTTTAAAGATGCAAGTAAAGAATATAAAATACGCTGCATTTTATTTTTAAAAAATTTTAAAAATAAAAAAGGAGACAAAGATCAGTCCAGTAGTCTGTGAAAAATCAAACTAAGCTTCACATAACAGGCATATTCTACATGCAATATAACCACTGCTTAAACTCTAGCTGAAGGAGAACAAGTGCAAATCAAGCACTGGCTGCCATCGGAAGTCCCATTTCTAGGAAGCCTATTTCAAGATTCAGGGATTGAATGTACTGGTTTAACTACCTACTAGAACCTCAGGATCTCATTGAAGGAGATAGTATCTGACAAAAAAAAAAAACAACCCTTTGAGCAAAACCTATCAAGCCACCACTTTATCTATCCACTGAGGAAAATAAATCTTAGTCTATAAGCATCAATTCCTGCTAGAAAGCCTGTCATATAAAAAAATAGTGAAGGTTCAGAAAGAAAGAAAAATCCTTGTCATCCTAAATCCTACCTTATTTAGGTACATCTCTAGAAACGGTTTAAGCTAAAATGAATGTTGTGATGTGCAAGGTTTTGTTTAGTGAAGCAAAGTCAAAGATGAACCCCAAATTAGTTGATATTTCTACTTCTATATGAGGCAAGATGAAAAAGCAAGATTAGTATCCAGGAAATGAACATTTCTAGGAAACCCAGCATTCAGTGTCCACTATGAAATGTCTTCAGCTGAACTGTTTTTTTCATTAACTGGTGCACATGCTTGAATAATCTTAAATTCTCATGACTACAAAAAAACATAAACCCTTCCTTAACAGTTTTGATAGATAGCACCTAAAAGAAGTAATACCAAGCAAGCTTGTTTTCACAGCTTAAAGCTAAATAACAGACTACTTGTAACACTGCAAAAGGTTCTTTTACTTTGGAAGCACACAATCTTAATAGAAATAAGAGCTGTAATTTTCCACAGTAATTCAAGACATTAAATGTATATGTCTGCATTAGCTTATTTGGAATAAATTAATTAAACATATTAGTTCTGCCTTTTCATTGTTTTCTTGATCTTGTTGAAAGAATTATATGAATGCTGTGCTACATATGTTAATCTCTTCCAATTTTTCTGCAAAACCTGAACCTTTCTGTTCAATGATAACAGCAAGTCTCAAACCATCTAACAAAACTAATAATAAGCAACTTTTCATATTTTGTAATATGAAGCACAGGAGCACTGCATAGGAGAGAAAAAGAACCAACTTTAAAGTCCCCTGAATAACATAGCAATTGAGGAGGCTGAGAATATCAATTTTAAAAACATATAACAATGTTTCAAAATAGTGTTGTTTTCTTTTAAATACAGCTATGTCCCTTGAAATAAATCCATGCTTCTACTTCATCCTCACAAACCAAATCTGCTGTTATGAATAAATTCATTTTTTGTTCAGTGGATGGAAAAAAATGCATCTTTATACCAAGAGTTCTCTCAACACTGTTAGCAAAAGAAAAAGGACAAAACAAAGCCCTTCAGATACAAAAACGTGCATCTTTTTCTAGCAGGTAGCCCATGAAACTGACTTTTCCTCCCTGCAATGAACAATGAAAATTCCATAAGTTACTGGAACAGAGGATAAGAAATTCCAGGGACAGATGCTGTACCATACATGCTTTGGAAACTGACTTAAGTAATATTGCAACAAATGGTTGTTAATAAAAAAACCTCTTGGAGCAGGAAAAAACCATACATTATCAGACAGCTTATCCAAAATTTAGTATCAAGCAGTGATTTGAAAAGTCTTTGCACAAATTTCAGTAAGACAAAGCAAAAAGAAGAGCAACTGTACCACAGTGCAGGGCCAGCAACAGGGCACGTATGTAAATCTTGAAAGGCATTCAGACATGCCTGTGCAAGAGACTCATTTGCTGTTCAAAGCAAACAAGACTTCAACTCCTACCACATCTGGTGCACCGGAAAAGCAAGGCAGGATTCCACCCCTATGCAAAGCAAAGGCTCACAGCATATGCTACACCCACAGTCAGAGCTACTAGACAGCATCTTACTTCTTGAAGAAATTACTGGGCTCTTTCAGATCTGCATATTATTAAGTCTTACGTGAACATTATGCAAAACAAAGCACACAACAATTGGTCATTCTTCTGTTTTCATTTATATCTATTTGCTTGATGTTCATGTGGAAGTTTATTGTTTAGTCATGGGCAATGTTTTTCACTTTCAAAACAGAAAAAACTCAACACACAAGCAATTTTTAGTAGGACAGCACAGCTATCCAGCCAGACAACAGTTAATTTCCAAGAAAGACAAGCCACATATACCAGGTAACAGGCAAAGCAGACCATTCTCAAAGCTCTGGTCACACCTGACATCTGTAGCTATAAGTGTTTGTTCTGATACGGTAACAAGACAGCTAAACAGTAGTTGGTTTGTGATTTCATGCACAAAACCTACTTTTAGATATCAAAGACGGAGAAGAGCAAAGTACAGCTAACAGGCATGAGTTAGCACAGGTTAACAAGAGCTTGCAAGCAGTCAGACCAGCTTCAGGTATCTTTGGCCTATGCTGCAACAAATACACAGCACAATTTACAATTTGGGGAATAGGGCAGGGATTTTCACTCCTAGACAACATAACCCAGTGGGACAAAGCCCAGCTTTATACTGATTTGGAGAAGAGGAAAAAGACAGTCCTTCCAAAAGCACAATGTGTTTCCTTTGAGAAGCAAATTTAAATGAACTTGTCAAATAAACCCCTTTGCCATTACAGCTGAGTGCCAGGGACTATGCCAGCTAATCCAGAAGCTTGGAGGTTGAAGGAACAGTTAATTATTAGCTGCCTCCACTATCTGTCTTCTTCAAATCATATTAAAAAAAAAAAAAAACAACAGACAGTTGACCAACAGGATGTAGAGTTAAAATTTAACTGTTTGTGTCCTTAGAAGCAGCCTCAAGGCCAAGTGAAGCACAGCAATGATACAGCAAATAGTTTTCTTTTATTATCCTGTGCTGCAGATACCACTCTACCCATGTGCTAGAGTGTACTAGCCCAGAACAAACAATTTACCATAGAGACTGAAATCTCTGGCCAAGCTAATATGAGGTTATCTAAACATTTCAATAAAGCTCACACATATGGGGTACTAATAATAAAAAAAAAAGAAAAAGAGAAAAATCAAAAAATCAAACATCTACAATCTTTTTAATCCTAAATCACTGCAATTCAAATTTATGAGCCAGATACTTGCACAGCAACCACTTCTCTCACTAAATGCATATAAATGCATGCACAGCCGGGAAAGAGCAGAGAATAAAAGAAAAATAATAACCTCTATCAAATCAACTCCACTAACCAGGCACCAACTTCAGGCTGTCCTGAAGGACAGGACAACTCATTACACTGATACCACAAATTTACACCAAGCAAATACCCTTTAGATGTGTGTTAAATTAACAGATATTGCAGAAGTGCTGTGCAGGAAAACTCCACTTCTGGTTTCCTACTCTGCTCCTCCCCAGTTCCTCAGGAATGAAGCTGTAACAGTACACACATTCACCTGACAGACAGGACAGGAAAAGCACTGTGTGGTGCTCCACAGCTATCTTTCCAGCAACCTGGAAAAAGCTGCTGGGCTTTTGGGAAAGGCAAAGGCTAGGGAAGAGAACAGCTTCCCAGCCCTCAACAGTGAAAACGGAGGCTATCAGGTAAAACTCCCCAAAACAGAGACTAAGATAGAGGGTAGAAAGTTACAAGTTTAAAAAAAAAAAAAACAAAACCAAAAACCCAACCAAACAAAAACCACCAAAAAAGCCCCACTCACCAAACTTCCCCCTTCCCAAAAAAACCCCAAAACTCAAACCACTACATGAGTCCAAGGTAGAGCAAAAAGTCACTTCAAGGACATTTCCTCGATCTTACAAAATCTAACATTCAAACACATTAGACAAAAAAAATTTCCTAAGATTATACCACCACTTTTAATGACAGCTTTTCAGGCCATGTCATGCAATGCTTTTAAGAACTTTCACATCATACAAATGCCCTGGACCACACAGAGTTGCAAGCCAGTAACTTTTCAATTTGCCCCTAAATGCACTCAGATAAGAAGGAATGTAGGATCACAATCCCCAGGCTTCCTTGGCATCCCCTAAGATGCCAATTTCTCTAAAGCAAGGAGACAAGGAAGACCAAGCAGCTTGTTATTGGCAACAGTTTTCTGCAATTTTGACATTGTTTCCCTTTCTTTGCTTTTTCCTTTTGTGGTTAAATATAGGGTTGGGCCTCTTACTAACACTTTATTTCAGGCAAGTAGAGCCCTGATTACAGGGCATCAGTGCTATACATACCTAAGAAGAACAGATTACAAATCACTTTATATAAACAAAACCCAGACATAAGACATATCAACCATGCAAGCAGCAAGACCTGCTACCACTTCCCACCCCCATCTTCCTACTGCACTTGCTGTAATCATATGTCCTGAGCCTCCTGTTCTGCACAAACTTGGTGCTGTACTTCCCCAAAGGAATCTGCTCCACACCTGAAGTGCTGTGTGCACTTTGGGGCACTTCAGTGCAAGACGGACAGACTACCGGAGCGTACCCCCAGAGGAGGGTGACCAAGATGGTGAAAGGTCTCAAGGGAAAGCCATACAAGTGGCTGAGGTCACTTTGTTTGTTCAGCCTGGAGAAGTGAAGGCTGAGGGGTGCCCTCATCACAGCTGACAACTTCCTCAAGGGTGGCAGCGCACAGGGAAGGTGCTGATCTCTCTCTCTCTGGTGACCAGAATAGGATATGAGGAAATGGAATGAAGCCATGTTAGGGGAAATTCAGACTGGACATTAGGAAAATATTCTTCACTGAGAGGGTGGTTGGTCACTGGAACAGGCTTCCCAGGGAAGTGGTAAGGGTCTCGAGCCTGTCAGAGTTCAAGGAGCATCTGGACGAAAACTAAGTCATATAGCTGAGCTTTAGGAAGTTGGACTCGATCATCCTTATTGGTACCTTCTAACTTTAAATGACTGTATGCTAAACATTGCATCATTGAATTCCAAGTTAATGGAGAGAACAGTATTTCATCCATTCTATACCTGAATGGTGAGATTCTCTTAACCAAAGGGCATTGCTGGCAATGTAGGATAAAAGAATTGCTGAAGAAAAAAAACCCCTAAAACCTCAAGTCAAAGACAAGCCAATTGGAACACTAGATTTGACATATCACATCACTGCAATCCATCAAATATAGTATCTTCTTTCAGCAGAAACTGTGTCTGATGTGACACAAAATACTGGGTAAAGGCACAGGTTTCAGACTGAACCTTGTCCATAGAACTGTGCAATGCATGGGACAGTGAGTGGTGCAGATAAAGTTTAGTTTCCTCCCTCAACCTCTGGTACAATTGTCTGGATTCCAGGCTTACTTCTTTACATTTCAATATGAAACGTAGTATCTGCTCTACTGCCCACAAAAAATCAGTTACAGCTTCAGATTTAATTGGTCACACACAGCAGTAAAATACATATAGTTAAATGTTAAAAACATTATAACACAAATATTTTCTACTACAAGTTCACACCCCCAGACTACAAAGTGCAGCATTAACCAAAGGAAACATAACTTGAGAAACAAACACTAAGGCACTTTCAGCATCCCTTAAATAAATAAAAACAACCCAAACCCTCACTCTTTGAAACCTGTTCTTAACCCAGCTTTAATATTAACCCTTACTGTCATTCTCCAAAACTACAGATTTCATTGTCTTGCTACATAGTTTATACAACAAGCTTCCCTGAAATGAAAACACATGGGTGAGACTAAGAACATCAACCTGTTCTGTTTTAGAAATACAAATTTATTCCACTGCTACTTCCAGAAAGAAAGCTTTATTTAGTAAGATCTTTTAAATACAAGAGTTATGGTTGAGTAACAGCGCTGAAGAGACTTGGACAATGCACATTGCACAGACCACCTGCAAGGAAGTCAGTTTGACCTACAAGAAGAACAATGAAATCCCCAGCCTTAATGAGCTCAGTCAGACAGCAAACTTCTTCAGTGAGAGCATGATTTTATGCTGTTACTTTGTAAAGAAAATTCAACACAGGGAAATGTGAACATATTTAAACTGCAAATAAATATTCTACAGAAAAGATCAATTATAGGTTCAAGGCACATCAGGCATGAAAAAGCACAAGTGAGTAGTTTGGGGTTTTATGACATCATGTATAATCAGATGTCTACACAATGTTACCAATTATGTATTTCACTAACTCTTCATGAAAGTGCTAGTAACTCAAGTATTTGACTTGAAACTATTGCTTACACATTGTCTGATCCCCACCGAGATACTGTTCCATCTCCAGTCCAGGAGAGTCCAAGCACTAAGGAGGCCTGGCCTCATGGGAGACATGAAGAGCAGAACGTCTGCACAACCACCATCAGTCACCCTTGCTTATCACTGTGCACACATTTATTCCATGGGGCTTCTTCTCCAAAGTAGGATGCCGTACTGGTGTTTGGAATTGTAACTGTCAATCCCACTGACTCAAAACTGTTTGAATACCCCAGCTGTGACCATACCAACTCAGTTACAGACCAAAATTGGTCAGTTTGGTGAGCATTTGCCTCTTCCCAGTTCTTCAGCATGAGACAGCTGGTTAAGTTACCCAAAATCTGAGAAGCATATTAAAAAACTGAAAGAAACTTTGACTGAAGTACTGCCCTGTTATCAGGGACTGGTGAAGTCAATCCTGTCTCTAAAGTAGAAGACTGATGCAATCTTTTATCATGCCCAGTTAGCCATCAATTGTGCGAAATTCAAGTCCCTAGTTAGCTTTGAACAAATTTCATATGCAGGTACGATACTAGAAGCTTTATATTGGTCATCTTTCACAATAAAAAGGGTAAATGCCTTTCTTACTATTCCCCTCTTCAAGAGATGATTTCAAGACATTTTTAACAGCCAATCTTGGACAGTAACCAGAACCAAGTCTGCCAAAGCACTGTTAGTTTATCAGTCAATCCACAGAAAAAACCCAGTGCTAGCAACAAGCAACAGTTACTACAGGAAAAGAAATATGGAGATGGTTCTTTCAGTTCCCCAAATTCTTTTAAGAATATAAGGATTTCAAGACTTTTATTTCACATAAACAATCCTTCAGTCCAATTTTCACTAAAGCTAATAGCTGCCTGAACAACACTGTCTAGAGTCATTTGAGAATCCTCAGAATATCCTGCCATGCCTCTTGAACCTGCACCATGAAAGTAAGGTTTCCTTTCACTCTGAAGCATTTGGACATCTGAGTTTCACCTTGTGTGTTTGCCTTGTATGTGGTGCTGGAGATGTAGGAGGCAACTGAAACAGATTTGAGAGCTGTATTTCCAGAGCTGGAAACCCAGCAATGTTTTCTGGTAGGTTTATAGATAGAAGTTTCTCACACATTCTCTTCAGCATACAGACAAGTGGCAATAGTAGGACAAGATCTCCAGAAAGCTTCATTTCCCAAAGTCCCGGTAAATCCAGGCCTCTTAAGGTAAAAGGCCAGAGGAGCCAGATAAGCCATATCTCATGTAATCTGATATGTCACCTTCCTTTTCCTGCACAGAGGGCTCACATTCAAGAGCTTTTACAGATTAACACAATGAACTAAGGCCATCAACAGATATATACAGCAACTTTCACAGTGCACATAAAATGTCTGTCGCCAGCAGAGGGGGAAAGGCACTAGAGAGATCAAAGGAAAAATAATGAGAGAAATACTAAGTCCCACCTCCAGAAGTTCACTCATATGTAAATGCACACTTTTAAAATACATTTCTACATATAAAATATAAATATATATATAAAAATAAAATCATAATGCTGACAATACATTTTACTAGTATCATCCAATGGAGAGGAGGGTTTAAAAAGTGTTGATTGTGGGCCTTATTTTGACAGTTTATCACTACTTCTTCAATTATGTCTAAGCACAGACTATATGTCAATTTAATCCTGTGGAGCAAGTCCCTAATTTAGAATTTAAATCTTTCTTTATATACACTAGCAGTTTTTCTCAGATTCACCTAGCAATTGCCATTGGCATAAAGCAAACCAGGTTTCAGCAATGTTTGAAGACATTTTACACCTTCACATAGACTTCTTTTCTGCGATATCAGAAAAAATTTGGAGGGTGTAAATGGTCAGGGAGTGAAATATACCATAGACATCCCATTTACTCAGGACTGTTTGCTTCCTGTATGTTTTTAAAATTCAGAAGCACAGCATATAAAACAGTAATGCAAATAGTTTCATAGCAAGTTTAAACTGTACTCATTTCAAGACATACTTAAAAAAACCTGATTCCTGACTGACAGAACATGTGCTTGTAAGTGTTTAAAAAAGAAAAAAAGCCTTGTTAATATCAAGAAACTGAAAACAAAAGGTAGAGAAACAGGCTTTAAGATTACTAGCCATAGACATATAGCCTCACCTTTAGCCCTTCTTCCAAAAGGAAGACTAGGATTCACTGAGATTTGGACCCCAACTGGATCCCAATTTCCAAAATACAACCTGCAGAGTGGCACATACACCTATACAGAAGTACAGAAAAAGAAAAAGAGAAGCCTGTTCAGTTAAAAGATTATTTCTACAGATGCTTTTCAGAGTACCCTACTGGCAAATCTAGTCACGCATTCTGCTGGAGAAGCTGAGCAGAAAGGGGACACGGGGCAAGGACAGACCAGAGGGGTTGGGAGCGGGTACATGACATTCTAGGACAAGAATCAGAGCAAAAAAACCAGCCCACTCGTCCAAGAGCCAGACTTGAGTTCATGCCTGATTTTATTTTTCCTGGTGCCAAGCGCAAATGGGAGGACTGCTGTGGAGGATACATATTCATCCCTCACACAGCACTGAAGAAAAGAAGCTTCTCACATTATTCTCTTCATGGCTACTTCAGGCATGTTCATGCAAGAGGCTCATCTGATAAAATGGGGCAGCTGACGGAAGCCAGTAGGTCTCACCCGTGAAATGCCACCTCACAGAATTAGGGTCTATGAATGAGAAACATCTTTGGAGAGACACAAGGAAATCTCATCACACCCTCACCCCTGCTCCCCACTTTCCTCAACTGAAAAGAAGATGATGTCAACACAGAACATAAGGAGGGGAGGTCCGCAGAGTATCTCTGGGAACAGGGAGAGGGATGTGGGAAGTAAGACTGGCAGATGGCAGCTGAAGGCAAATGGAGTTTAAGTCCTACAGAGGAAGAGATTTTTAGCAGCTCTAGAGAGGCCCTTGTTATGGAAAGAAAATAGTTAAGACAACAGTCCTCCCTCCTCCCCGCTGCATTGGTTAAATGCCAGAAGCACTTTGCTAAAGTTCACATAAGCATGGGGGAAATGGAACTTCAAACATCTGGAGTATGGAGGTCAGAAAGCGCTGCAGAAGCAGCTGGCCCTGCACGCAGGAGGCGGCTGTCTGCCAGGATGTCAGTGAGTGAAGAGGTGGGATGGGTCTGTGGCTGAAAGCAAGAGACTGGAAAACAGCAGACTGAAGTTCTATTCCTGGCTCTGCCAGACTTCCTGTGCTACACCAAGCAAGGAGCTGTGCTGCTCAGGCTTGGAGCTGTGCACCTGCAGCAGCACCAGGAATAGACAGAGTACAGGTGGGCACAGGTATAGGCAGCACTGTCACAGCTGCCTGCTCTGAGCACAGTGACACACAGTGACAGATAGCCCGGATTTCTCTGTTAAACACCTTCCACTGATGTTTCTAATTGCTAATGAAAATTCACGAGTGAGTTATAGACCATACTTGCTGTGCTTTGGCAAAACCTACTGCCAATTTTAACCATTTGAGCAAACTGTACATACACTGCAATAAGAAGTGCATTTTTTAAAAAAGCACAAACCCTCCAACAACCTGTGATACATGTTTATATGCAGTACAACAAAATTTTGTGTTCTATATAACTTTCTGTTATTTCAAATGCAATTGCTAGTTCAATACCTTCAAGAGCTTGACTATAATAAACAGGTAGAAAAAATGCATCACTAATGTAGATCTCTGTGGGAAAACGTAGAGAAGAGGAGACAAGGTGTTTATCTCCACCTGTCTCCTGAAGTCTGTGGCTTTTCAGCATCCAATGTCAGGAGTAAGGGAAGAGAGAGAAATAGCTTCCATGGTGTTATTCCCTATTCTGACACAAAATCCCTGATCACTCTAGAATATGGTTCCCAGTATTTGCAGGAGATTCAGCTGTGGCTGAACCCCACACCCCACCACTTCACAAGCACTGCACAACAGGAAGTACAGGCCCAGCCCTGCATCACATCAAAACCAAAACACACGGCAAATTAACAACTGGTAACCATCCACTTGAGTTTCACACTGCGACAAACACCTTTCTGAAAGTTTTTTCTTTTACTCAGCCCTTCCTGTGACCCAGCACCCCCCCATCACCAAGACAAGATTCCAATACGAGAACTACCAAGGTATATTCTCTCTCCTCTAGCGTTCAACACAGTGAACTGCACAGACATTGCAGTGTTTAACTAACACCAGCTGCTGAGTAAAACCAGTCTTTAAAGTGGAAGACACTTCAAAGGAGAAGTGTTTCAATAGTACAATCTGATGGATTTTTGACAGAACAACATTTGGGATGTGCAGTCATGTTACATTTGTATTCAGCCCTAAAAACTACAAAAAGCAGATAAATGCTTTTGATTATGCAAAGTCAAAATTCCAGCTGTATGCGTGAGTGTATTTCAGTCTGTGAAATTAGATTTTAGTAACTTCAATTTTTTTTTTT
>VZTJ01006620.1:1992924-2015027 GCA_013397795.1 Orthonyx spaldingii
CGAAAAAAGTGTTTAAGTAAATAAAAAAAAAAAAAAAAAAAAAAAAAAGAAAAAAAAAAAAGAAACTAAATATGCTTATGCAAGCTTACACATAAGAGTTCCAACATTTTAAAGTAGCTGACTGAGTCCCTCTTTTCCTTACTGGAAGCAATGCACTTGTCTAGAATTAAACAAAACATACAAACATAAATATATTTTTGACTGTAGGAAAGCACAACAGAAAGGAAAAATTAAACTGCTTCTTCAGTAGTTTGGACTCAATAAAGAACCACCATGGGAGTAGAACAAAACTGTATGTCAAACGAAAAACATTTTGTGTGCCAAAACCAGCAACTTCATAGGAGATGAACATGTGCAATTGCAAAGAGCACTGCAGGTGGCTGAAAAGGAAACCATCTAAAAAAAGCCTATGAAAAATAAACTCAACAGAACAAGTCTGAGTTTTCTGAAAGTTTGTCTGAGGTAAGGACCTGATAAAGCTGTAACAATGATGAGTCAGAATGCTCATGCCTGAACTAAAAAAAAAAAAAAAAAAGCCCCAAGCCCAATACTTCACATTTAGTTGTAAGTTGGCAAGTCAAACTGGGAAGAGCAAATACTGCCTTAGCCTTAATTTATCACCTCTTCAGTGCTTTAGTTAATCAGCTCTAATAGTAAAAATAAAATATTTTCCAATAATAAAGGTTATGTTACATGGATGGGATAGTGGATTTATTGTATATTTCAAAATAATGATTCTAAAGAATAATAAAACTCACACATAAAAGCTATTATAATTTATCACATATATTTACTTGAAAGTGGTCTGAGTTAATTTTCAGACACATACTTTTCTTAAAAAAATCCCAACCACCTAAAACCAACAACAAAAATACACATACACACACAAAAATACACAAACATGTACACAAAAATGCCTCTCCCAAGCACCTCCCCTTCTCCACATAAATTCAGGCCTATGAGATGTGTAAGACTGACAGTTCTAGGAGAGATTGCTTCCCTCAGACATAAAACAAGGACATTATATGTTGGAATGATGATGGGTATCCTTTGGCCACCTGCAGACATATCTTGATTACAAATCACCCAAGGCACAATGTTACTTCTATTCCTCTTTGATCATATGTCATCTGATGGCAGTGATACAAGCTAGTGGGAGATGTGCTGGTTTCCAGTTGGGTCAGCAGGAATAACTCATGAGTATTAATTAAACAGCCATCAGACGGCTAAAGGCCACACTATCTACACCACAAACCCCCTTGGATTAGTGCCACAAACACAGCTTACCCTACATGAAATGTCTATTTCTCACTTCCTAAATGTTCAAGGGTTGAATATTTCACTTGTTCAGGAGAGAACTACTAAAGTTCTGGACTTTTTAAAGACTTTTTTTATAAAAAAGTAGGCAAGCTGCTATAGCAAACAACTTTGTTGCAACACTATGAGGTGCTACTCCAATGGAGTGATAACCAGCAATGGCGATTTTTTTCCTCCTGTCCCCACTGCCCATCAGTAAAATAGGGTGGCAGGAACAATCCTCAGCCACTATGGATTCCAATTAAAGAGTTTTCAGTACACATATTCCACTCTACAATTCACTTATTGCCTTCTGCGTATTATTGCAGCAACGAGCTGTTCCATGTCCCTTGAATACCAAAACAACTAGGATCGGATAAGTTCCTCACTTGTGTTTTCAAAGACAAACAAATATAGAACAAAATGGTTCAACTTTCTGATGCAGCCTCTCCTTTCTCAAACCCCCTTCAGCAAGCAGCTATCCCTTCTGAAGGTACATCCACAGAGGACAAGCTTAGAAGCACCACGAACTTCCCTCAGCTCAAGCTTCTTCCAAAAACCAAGTTTCCACAGCATTGCATGTGAATGCCTATTAAGATACTCAGGCAGAAAAGGAGAGTTGACAAAAATTCCCTCACATGTTTCCCAAGACTGTGTTACTATTTTGGACTGACTCATACAGACTTCTTCCAATTTGGGATATATTAAGTAAAAGCAGAAGATGGACAAGCAAATCACAAGCATGTATGACATTTACCAGTTTAACAGGGTGGGAAGGAAGGGCCAAGGCAGAAATGGAATTGCTAAAGCTGCTCTAATTCTCCACTGCCATTTTTATTTCCACACACAACTCAAACAGGAAGTTGCACATTGTTTCTGTAAATGCATTTCCCTTCGCCTCCCAACTCTTGGCCACGACTGATATGAAATACTGCAATTACATCTGTTGGTAACATACAGATGGCCTCAGAAGTCCCAGCAGCACTTACCCCGTACTGAGCCACAACCTTATCCAGCCAAAACTTCTTCTGACTAAGGCAGGGCACACTGGGAGAGGGAACCTGGCCCAAGAAGAAACTGTGCCATCATTCAGCCTTTCTACCAGGACCACATCTCAGGCTTGTACATGCACACACCCAAAACTGAGATCTTGACTCCATCCTGTGCAAGTGCACCTGAACACAAACACTGCAGCCTAAAGGCAGTTTAAAAGACAGAATAAGTCTTGAAGAGAAGTCTTGTGCATAGGCTCAGAGACACAAGCACACCACTATGTCCCTGCTGCTGAATGTATGATCCTACTATTGCTACAGTCCATTCATCAGACTGATCATGTGCTCAGGATGAACTATTTCCACTGTGCAGTTATTAGCATAATGATTAAATATGATTGCAAACACTTGGGGAGAAGCAGAGCATCAGCCCTTGGAGAGAACATAGAGAATGAGGCCAGTCAAAGGAAGTAGCCAGAAGTTTGCAGTTTTCAAGGCCTTGTCCCCAGGATAACTGAGCTCACACCTCAGGGGATAGGGGGCAGAGAACAAAACACTGTCTCAAGAGAATGGCAGGCAAAAGAAGAGTGGTCACCTCCTACTGTCACTTTAGGCTGAAGTTATACATATGCTACACAAATATTGACCAGTGAAGAGTTTAAAGCTAACTGAGGAGGGCAGACTGGTGCCCTGGTGAGGGTGCTCCAAACACCATGGTGGGTTAGAGGCCTCTGAATGGCACCACAGAGTTTCAAGAGGCAGCTCTACCACTCCACAGTAACAACCACCACGGGACTGGACACTGACCTGCGCAGTGCTGGACAGCTAAACACACACTGAAGAGTCACTGATCGCCTGCAAGAAACCTCAGTGCACAGGAAAGTGGTGGGGATTGATATACTGCTGCCTTAACCAGGGAGGGAGGTGCTGCTGAGCTGCCCAAGAAATGAAGGGGTACATCACAGCACAATTTAATGGGCTACAAAGAAGACAGCTGTGCCAACTTCTGCAGCCTACCTCCCCCCACTGCTTTGGTAAAGTCTGGGAAGGTCAATGCACTTTTTGGATCTAAACTGTGTATATCCATTCAGCAATACAGAGTGTGTTTACTCCCAGAAGTATATAGCTAATATAAACAGCAACTACACATTTGTTTTAAGAATTACCACAAGTAAGGAATCTCGGCAAATGGGCAAGAGGGGACGAGTACACAGGAAAGTTATCCAAGTAAGATCTGCAGACTGCTCACAATCTGTTTTCCCAGGATATTTGCTTAAGTCACATAATTGTTTGCAGAACCTCTGCTTGCTGAAAATGCATTTGGAAAAATTCATTCCACATTTTCTTAAATCAGTTTCTACTGATTAGATGATGCTTTTCAATATTCTCAAAGTAGGTGATCTATCATTATCCAATAATGACCAGTCAGCAGTGTTCTCTCAAACGTATTCCAGGCAAACATTTCACATGAAAACCAGTATTTTAAAAGTTTTTCAAACCATTTTTAAAAAAAAGTTAGATATATTTAGTCCAAGTAATTCACCCAGCTCTAGTAGAGAGAACCTCTGAAGAAATTTCTGGATTGACTGAAGGACTACACATTAATGCAGCCCAAGAAAATACAGTCTTAAAGTTGTGGAGCTGAAAATAAAATGCCAGTAACTTAGAGTTGTGCCCTCCTCACTCTCCTTTTGCTCCCATATCTGCAGGTCTAGAAGTATGAAACAAGCTACCTGGAAATGAAGCTTGATATTCTTGCTGCCAGCCCAGGGGCACACTGCACTGCAGCAGGAATTTGCTGCTTAAAGTAGCAAAATCCCCAATGATTGAACTTGAATTTTGCTCAGTGAGGGCTTATGAAAGCCATCCCCTGCTTCCTGAGCTTTTTGTTATTTATTAATGTGCCACAGTCTGAGCTCAGAAAAGGGAAGAACTTGTTATTTTAACCAAAGCACCATGAACACCCCGAGAAATTCTCTCCTCCAGTTTTAGCATTCAGATGCCAGAGTACCATCAAACACTACCACTACATCATGGGTGCTTCAAAACTGTAATAGATGCAGCACTTCTATGGCCAGCTGTCTTGCTACCATCAAAATAAGGCACTAGCAGACATATCTACAGGTCTGAACACCATCCATAACACAAAAACAGATATGCTTAATTACACATCAGTTTAGGATGAAGCCAAACCAGGGATATATGAGTGGTAAGCTGGCCATCCTCAAGTGTGCAGAGTGGAACTACTAAAATAAAGAATGACCTGGCTCCTATCAGCTTACAGGTGATATAACCCTATCAATGCTGGCTCTTAAAACGAAATTTAGAGTGTATGAGGAAACTAAGTCAAAATACAGTGACACAGTTAAGAGATTAGATAGCTGAGAAAGTCTAATTTGTTTCAGGTCTTTTGACTGGACTTCTTTCTTTACCTTAATGACTCATAATTACATGAGGTTCAAACATTTCTCTTATGACTTGGAGGTTTCTCCATTTCCCAAACGCAGATTGTCCACAATTACTTCTGCATCTCACTCATCACCACAGCAGGCAAAAAGTGCCCTGAGATGGAGTACTGAAATAACATTCTGGTATTTCTACCATTCTTCCACTCTCAGATGCCATAATCTGCCAAGACATGCGCAGGTCAACTGCATAATTTCAAGCAAAGTTTCTTTCTTTTTTCTAATCTAGGTTTTAATTATAAGAAATTCAAGAACTTTATTTATTTACAGGAATAAACAAATTGCTAGTCCACACCAGCTGGTATTATATTAGCTTACCACACACTATGAACTATTAAAGAGCAAACAATATGTACACTGCTCAAAAACTTCAGTTAACACCTTTTTTAGCATAGCTTAGGAGACAAGCCTTATCCACAGTAGAACTCATATTTTCTAGTCCTGTATTACACTTGGCCATTACTGCATCTTGCTCAATACTTGACTTAACAACACACGTAAGAAAATCCTATAAATGGACGAAGAAGGATCAGCTTCCCAAAGACGATGTTTATCTCCTTTCCAGTCAGATAAAGATTGATTTGTGGTTTGAAGGCTTATCTTGAAACCTTATATAGCCTAGTTTTGAACACAGTTCAAAAATATTAACTTAAAATGAAAAAAAAATTCCTCTAAGACACAGAGTTCAACAAGGAAGCAGAATTTCCTACGTTCAAATCAAGCCTTTCTGTCATCATTCAATTTCCTTGTTTTTATATTTTCAAATGGTGGCCCAACTGACTTTTCCTGAAGCAATATGTTTTATTGTTTTCATGATGACCCCTCTCAACTCTAAGGTCCCCATCCTACTTGTTCTTACTTTATATTTAGAAGCTTTTATTATTACGCTTAGAAGCTTTTAATCATACCCTTGTTGCTCCTGGTCTTGCCACATAGAGGAATTTGAGATAGCATGACAAGATCAGGTTGACATTATTTCTCTCTTGCAAGCAAGGACAGAGAAGCCAGTTAGAGAAATAGCAAGCCATGCTTCAGTCCTGGTGTGAGACCACACTGAATTGTACCGTTGGATCCACTACGGTACAATAAACCACCACTAAACAATCATCCTAGGACAACATGTGAGGGGAAGAAGCAAATGCTTTTAGGCATGAACAGGTGAAGCTACAAAACCACTAAACATTAGCAGTCATACAAGGACACATTAATTAAAAAGTCATAGCTACTCAGCAGATTCTCAAAGAGCAAGCAAACAACATACAGGGCTGTGATTCTGTGGTCACATATTACTTACATTTTTATGCCCATAAAATAGAATTAAGCACAATATTAGGCAAAATTATTAAATAATATAACTATTCATTGGAACCAGAATTTAATATTAGAGAGGAAAATGACAGCCTTAGTAATCTATTTTTTGGAATTGAGAAAGAGGCACACATACTTTTATGCTGGTTACTTCTACATGCATAGTCAACATTCCAAATGGGAATGACTGAAATAGCAAATGATTGCGTTAGCTAGCTGTCACTCAAAATGTGCTAGTTCAAAACACATTCAGTTTCCTCAAAAAATAAAAACCCTACATTCAGTATGGCTTTTGAACAAACAAATTTACAGTTTTATTTCCACTACAGTCACAATGCCCTCTCTGTGATGGCACTAGCAGCAGGGTCAGTGACGAATCAACAATATTCTCCAGTGGAGTAAGTTGTCCCAAATAAATAATGTGCAGGGTAACCTATTTAGGTCTTCAGCCATAAATGGTATCACCTAACACAATTTCACATTTTTTTCTGGTACAGTAAAGGGAAACTTCACTTTGTGATCTGTGACTGCCCCAGTGATGCAGAGATGATACTGGGGAAGGGAAACGATACCCATCAGGGCTCAGGAGCCACATAACAAGTGTTTAGTAAGATCAACATAGTGTGATAGATTTTCACACTTCATACACACTTTTTCAAAGTTACAAAAAAAAACAACAGAAGTTGTACCAGCTTTAGAAGAGCAGCTACCAAGTTATTCATAGACCTCCCATGAACTAATGAAGTGTTCTCTGCAATATATATGACCTGTAAGGGGGCTTTTACAAAACATGCATAACAGATATCAATGGGTCCCAACAGGCTGCTAATAAAGAGAATAAAGTCAAACCAGCAGCAGCATAAAAAGTGGCAGTGTTATTACTGGCTTATAAACACTCATGTGAATCATTACTTGGTTTTCCCACCTGCAAGGTTAACTAAGCATTTACATGCCCCCAGTAAAACCAGCCAGCAGAAAGCACTAAGCAATTCCTATCTGAACTACACAAGAAGTCCAGCCACAAACACCCAGCAGGATGTGTTCTCATGCTTGAGTGGCAGCTTCAGTGATGCTGTACAATGAATGCTGTACTCATCTGCTCCACAGTAAGTTTCTTGTACTTGTTTTTCTCCTCCGTTTCCCCAAAAAGAGTCAGCTCAAGCACACCACTACCCAGCCTCCACAAAAACCAATGTCCCAAAGAGCTGCACTGGATGGCACGGGTACAGTAACTGACTAAATGCTTTGGTAGCTGGTTACCTGCTGTTTTATTAGATACAATGCTCTTATCACCTCATACACTGCATTTATGCAATTAAAACATTGACAGAAATAAAACTTTAATTCAATACAAGCCAGAACCTATTCACATGTGAAGACTGCTGGTTTACTAAGAGTTGAAATAGAAGGAAAATCAATTTCAGGCAGCAAGCTAATCAGATGCATCTGAAGGAAAAAAAAAACCAAAATCCAAGACTCCTTGGAAAGTCCAATATGTGACTTTATATCAGGTTAGTGACACATTTCATCTATGTGGTATATCTTCCAGATATGAGAGGTTTTCATTAAAAAGACTGCACAAACACTAATGACTCCTTTGTTACACAAAATTGTCAAAAAGGTCTTTCAGAGTAATGTTCACAGTCCTGGGATTTTTGGCTTTGATTTCAGAAAACCAGAGGCTGCATCAAGCCTCTTAATTTAGTATTTAATGAGGTACCAAGAGCTTACAGCCAAATACCCATTGAGCAGAAAGAAGGCTTTAATGGTCTAAAACACATTGGAAACCATGCATTCAGACTGCCCTTCTACCAGATGGTGGAATGGGAATCAGCACATGAAGGAATTCATGACAGTCAATGGCTATTAAAGTCAGCAACTTTCCCCATTCCCCAAAAATATGTTCAAAACCCTGCATTCCACACGGGAAAAAGATGTGTGAAACAAAAGTTTCTTCTTCAGTTTCTTCTTTATCAAAGCAACTGCTCTTCCCTATCTCAGAAAGGCTGGCATTATGGTTGCTCTCTCATAGGTGTACACAACTAAGTATCATGGGGGGTGGAGATTGCTTTGAATTTTTTGTTGGTAATGTGCTGGGGGCTTTTTTGACTGCATCAGCTGAACTGCACAGGAATTACAGACATCCTATGAGTATTCATTTGCAGACACGAAGGGAATTTCTCAACTGAATGGCTGAGAAGGCAACTCTTACACATTATACTACTTTCTGAGCCATTTATATATATCATGTAGAAGTTGATATGCACAAAGCTGACAACAATTTTCATAAGCAGACAGAGAAACAGAGCAAGCACAGTACAACTTCTTGGTGCCTTGGTCTCTATCAGGCAGAGAACAGGAAGAACAGGATGTGAAGCACAGGCCACAGAGATAACTGTCAGCACTTTATTAGGAGAGAGAACATCACCCAAGGCAAAGTTAATCTAAACAAAAGGTGCAAGTTTCTTGCCATATTTAGAGTACTTGTGGCTGCTGACAGGCAAGGGCAGTGCAAAAGAACCAGACAGAAGACATATTCTTTCTAATGTACACAACATTAGATGATGCACTAGTTCCTGCTGATACTTCTGGTCTCTTCACACACTTTTGGATGCGTGGAAAGGAAAGTTTAGATGGAACTGAAGTTAATAAGATTTGTACCTATGTGATGGCAGTTTCTCCCCTGACTTTGTAATTATCTCCGTCCCCCCTCCCCTGTCACCAATTAGTTCCTATAACTTATGATGTGCCTTTCAAGAATACAAGTCAGCTTTTAAGATACATCCAGTTACTGCAGTGCAATACCAAAAAGAGTCATGGCAGAGATCCAGTGCTGCATCACACTCCAAAATGAAAAGGCTTTTCCCAACTCCATGTACTAATCTGCCAAGCTTCAGCTTGTGGCTAGCTGTTTAATACTACACTGTCACTACCAAAAGACTAACTGCAGAGACTTAAGTACTAGTAGGCTACCATAACAACACTGCTTTGCGTTCTCTTTGTCAGACTAAACAAGCACAATTCCTTCAACTTCTCCTTGCAGGCTGCACGCTCCATGTCCCTGACCGTCTCTGCTGGACTATTTCCAGTTTCGCTAAATCACTCTTGAACAAGAGAGAGGTGACAAAACAAAAAAACCCCAGATTCAGCACTCCAGATGAAATTGCAGCACTGCCTTTCATCTGCCAGCCACCATCTTCCCAAGGCAGCCCCACCACACTGCTTCACTTATTCAGACAGCCTTGTGGTGTTGACTTACGCTCAGCACAGCACCCATCAGCACACCAGCTCCTTTCCAGCCCATGACTACTCACACAGGCACCTCCCAGTGCATACAAACACACTTAGGGCCCTACCCCAGGGGTCCTACCCCTTGCACCTTGCCCAGTTTCACAAGGTTTTTGCTCGTTCAATAAGACTCCTGGGTACTGAAGCTCTGCCATTCACTGTATGAATCACCTTTCCTAATTTAGAGTTAGTCCCAGATTTGTTGAGAATATGCTTTGTGTTCTGAATGGTCTCCAAAGAATGGTCTGAACACTGTGGGTTCCAGTACTGACCCTGCTTGTTAGCAGCAATCAACCATTTGCTAGTTCTGGCTAATTTCTATCCAATTAACCATCCTTCCATCTAGCCCATAGGTTCTTCAGGTCAGAAACAAAGGTCAGGGGTCTAAGCATTTACCTCTTCTTAAAGAGGCAATTTCAGGGAAAAGTACCTGAACAGCTGTTCTTTGGAAGCACAGTCACCATTAAGAGGATCTAGAAAGGTCTTTTGCTCCCAGCGTTAAGTGTACTAAAGTACTTCACATAATTGTTTGTTTCTAGGCATGACCACCCACATTCATCAGCAGATTTGTCACATTTTGTACCCTCTTTCTACTTCTCAGCTTTCAAACACGAAATTAAACTGTGTTGTGATCACACACCACAATCCGTAAATGCAGTATCACATTAATCCAAACTACACACACACTCTGAAAGCTCTTTCCCACAAAAACTCAATCATAAACAGCCCCCAGTGTACCTGTACTGCCTTTTGCCTCTACAAACATCAGAGACAGGCTGAGCATCTAACAGCTCTTGTGCTCCTCTTCCCTCTCAAACACCAACTTGCTATTACTTAGGAGCTCACCCCTTACAGCCCCAGAACATGTTCAGCAGGGCTTCTCTGAAACCTAATCCACATCAGTCCTGACTGGTATCTAACCCAATGGAAAGGCCTTAGCATTTGGGATTGTCTATGTGTGATTCAACACAGGCTACAGCTGTAAGATTCAGAAAGCCTACAAGAAGATATTTGCATATTTGCACTGTTGCCCCAACTTTACCTACACAACCACACCATAGGAACACAATGCATTTGGCTTTCTGCTTGCATATGGCAACTGAATTATATATCCAATTAATTAGACATGGATGGTAACAGGCAAGATTCTTCCAAACTAATTCCAGAAGTTTTTAAATTGTTTTTTAGTTCTACAAGTGCATAACTTTAAATGGCAACAAAAGATGCACATGTATTTTTTTTTTTGTTTGTTTTGTTTTTTTTTTTTTTTTTTTTTTGCTGAGAGTGATGTTTTCAGAACACACTGTTTTTCAATAGTCCCTATTTCACATTAGAGGAGAGCTTCAGATGCAAAGGAAAATCTTCACACTGAATGTTTAAGGGGGGCAGTGTTTCCTGGTGAAAATTATCATTTCTTAAAAAGGAGACTTGCTTTCTTCATGCCTGGATTTAAATACTGAGCTATTTAAAAACTGTTTGTATAGAGGGAAAAAAAAGGAATAGTTGCTATACCCAGTGCTGCGGCGCTGACATAAACATGAGCGCTGATCTGTTACATTTTTCAGTTTTGACACACTAAACAAGGATGTCCCTGTCAACCTCTCTCCTCTGAGAAATCTGGCTGTCCCATCTTCATTCTCTTGAACTTTGTGGAAATGAAGCAGCAAAAAATTTATCATGTTTAAGTCAACTCTCATGTCCATGAAGAGGAGAGGAAGACCTGAGTACAACCAAGAAACAGCGCTGAGTACAGGGGGATGATCACTTCCCTAGTCCTGCTGGCCACACTATTTCTGACACAGGCCAGGATGGCACTGGTCGTCTTGGCCAGCTGGGCACATGCTGGGTCAGGTTCAGCTTCTGCTGAGCAACACCCCCAGGTCTTTTTCCACTGGGCAGCTTTACAAATACTTCTCCAAGCCTGGAATGCTGCATGGGGTTGCAGCAGTCCAACTGCAGCACCTGGCACTTTGTCTTATTGAACCTCAGACCGTTAGCCTCTTCCACCCAGCCTGTTCAGATTTACCTCGCAGAGCCTTCCTGCCCCCCAGCAGATCAACACTCCCATCCAACTCAGTGTCTGCAAACTGACTGAGGGTGCCCTCGATCCCCTCATCTGGATCATTGATAAAGATATTAAACAGAACTGGCCCCTGGGGAACACCACTGGTGACCAGTGACCAGCTGGATGTAGCTCCATTCACCAACACCCTCTGGGCCTGGCCATCCTGACAGTTTTCTACCCAGCAAAGAGCACACCCGGCCAAGCCATGGGCAGCCAGTTTCTGCAGGAGATGCTGTGGGAAACAGTGTAAAAAGCTGTACCAAGGTCCAGGTAGACACATCCACAGCCTTGCTCTCATCCACTAAGTGGGCCTCCTTGTCATGGAAAGGGATCAGGTTGGTCAAGCAGGACTTGCTTTTCACAAACCTGTCCTGGCTGGGCCTGATCCCCTGGTTTCATGTGTCACACGATGGCACTCAAGATGATGCATTCCGTGACCTTCCCTGGCACCAAGGTTGGACTGACAGGCTTGTAGTTCCCTGGATCCTGCATTCGGCCCTTCTTCAAGGATCTGGCACACTTGTCTGGCACATTTGCTAAATTAATGCCATTAGTGAAGTCTTGATGCTCATGTTGGTATAAAGCATACACTTACTTTTTCCCCTCAAATCTTGCCTGGCAGGGCAGGCAGGATCCCTCATACCGGAAGAGTTTTCAAACTTCTCCAGAAGACTGACTAAGTCTCTGCTCTACCATATTGGAGCAGCTTGGAAAGGTCAAGTCAGCTTGGCAATGCTCAAAGTCAATATGAAGGATTTAAACCAAAGAGCTGAGCTCTATGTGTACAGCCCCCTGTACTGGGAGTAGTAAATCATCACATGGCAGGTCACTCCAGACCCGTGCATTACAGCTGAAAGACAACTATAACTGCAGAAAATACAGATGCAGCTGGGCAGGTTTTTGCTCTGACTGCTATGTGAAAGCCATTCCCAGAGCTTTCACTGCCTCCATGTGCTCAGAAAGGTGCTCTCTCACCACACTGCGATTACTCATGTGAAGCCTCTGTGTTTGTGCTCAACAAGAAGGCAAAGCCGAATAAATTTTTTCCTATAAAACCAAGCACAATTTCCATCTGTAAAATTAGGCTGCAGTAACAATATAACACACTAGTCCGTCACCTAACTTTTCATGAGTGCTTTTTCCAGTGAAGAAGATACACAGCTAGTAAAAATATGGAGTGGCTACTAATTAGGCTTAGTTATCCAGGGATTTAGCTTAGAGTCATGTTGGAGAACATGAATAGTGAACTGAAAAACAGTATGGGAATAGAAACAGTCTGTGGTCAGAAGAGCCACAGGATTTTCTTCCTTAAAAGAACTATCAAATTGTATCTTATTTCACAGATAGCTGCTCTTTTTTGCAAAACCCAGAATCGAGTAATTGACTGGCAATGCCTCAGATCTGTGTTTCTAGGCAATACTTCTTTCATGAAGAATGCCATTTTGAGAATTTGTTCATCCCCATGCTTTAGTAACATGAAAATATTCACAATTGATACAGGCACAGGGAAGGACATACTGGAGATCCCAAAGCATTTAAAAACAGTCTCTTGCAGCAATTGCACAGCCGATTTAAGAAAGGCAGTTGAGGCATTTGAGCAGAAACACTTCAAAGCAAATAGCTGAGCTGGTATGTGTGCATTATCTGTATCCAGTTTAATTCTACAAAATTAGTCTGCAGAGGTTCATTTATAAGCACGGATTAGTTTCAGGCAAGACTAACCAGGACAGAAACTACAAGCAAGTGACCTTGCTAAACACTCCTCAAAAGCTTTACAAAGGACTGATTGTTCACAGTCTTTAGCAAACAGTTCATGTATCAGGTGACTCAATAGCTTTCAGCATAGTGCCTTCAATCCAAGCAGCAAATAGTACAGAGGGTTAACACCTTTTATGCTAGTATCAAACATTTTGGTTTTTTCCATGGTTAGTCATATTAGTGGGCCAATGAGAATTTAACAATAATCACTTCACACAAACACTGCAGCTCTCAAACAAGTAAGAGAAGATGTGCTCAGCATAAGAGGGCATCCAATGCTTAGGAAAGTCTGTAGATCCAGTCCTTTATCCAGTCATTTCTTAAGAGGTAGTCATAATCCCAGCATCTCTGAATACATAACAGAACAAAAAACTCATCTACAGCAATTTCATTTCCTCTTACTTTCCTGTTTCAGTGGCAGGTACTTTTTAAATACTTCACACAGCTTTTAACGTTGTTTAGTTCTCAGCACATGTTAACCTCATGTGCCTTTTTGACAGGTTTGTTACTAGGAGGGCCCTTCCATATGCACTGGAATCTTCTCCCTGCTGACATGTTTTCAATAAAACCACTGTGCTGCCATTTCACAGAAAGATGTTTAGAAACCACATCTCTAAAAAAACCGTAAGAGAGGTTAGCAGAGCTGGGGAGGGAGACAGCAGAGACCATAAGAAGCACTTTCTTTCAAGTATTTGGTCTAAGGTGTACCACCAACAGGATGCTGGTTGACCAACTAAGGTTTTAAATTCACTGGCTGCACTGAAGAACGTTTTAGGTTGCATCCTCTGCTATTTCTTTATGAAAAATCTCAGAGAGACATAGGACAAAGCCCAGTGAAGAGCATGACAGGGTGAATACTGGGCTTTTAACAACTCCCACACGCCCATTTCAGTACAGCAATGTAAGGGTGAAATAACTGAGTCCTGTGCCTGCCTTCATTGGCACTAATATGGCACACACCTGGTTATGCAACAAGCCATTTCCAGATTAAACACAGCAGACATTTTTTGGCTGAGTTAGCATACAATCAGATCAATGATCAGGTACAAGGCAGGCAGCAGCAGCAATGCTTCCCCCCCCTGAAGCAGGCAGCCAGGGTGAAGCTTCAGCCAGGGAAATACAGGCTGCCACAGACAGGGATAGGCCTATTCTTTCCTGTCATCTATTTCCATGTCCTCACTGCAGCAACTCCAACAATACTGCAGTCACAGTACAAGTCAGGTCAGATCACTCATTCAGCTGCCTTGGCTGGGAAAGAGTTTGGCTTGAGCAGGTGAGTAGCAGCATGTGAAGCCCTCTCCCCTTCAACATAGCACATGAAATTATATCCTACAAGGCTATGAAAACAAATGAACTCACTGCATGTGTTAAATAAAATACCACCTCCCATACGGCACTTCTAACTGGATTTCCTTTAGAAACAGAATCCTTCTCTCTACCCCTCCCTCAAGATATGCAGCTTCATATCTTGAAATCTTAATAATTAATTCCTGCCTTAAATCAAATATAATTCCAGCATTCTTCATACAGGACCTATTTTATTTTGGTCAAGACCTTAATTACAAGGCGTGTTTCATAAATACTAGAAGTAAAAAGCCTTACTATTTTCTATCACAATAAAGAAGTCAACATAAACTATCCAACAAAATAAGAGACACAATAATGCCTCCTCCAACACTGTCAAGTCCTCTATTAAAAAAGAAAAGAGATTACCTGGGAGATATGGTTGATGGAGGACTCCATCCTCCGTAGCTGGGATGCTTGGATGTCCAGCAGTTGTAATACATTGTTGGCCAGTGCATTGATCTGATAAGCAACACTGGCTAGAGACTGAGTTGTGTAGGCTTTGGTCTCTTCTAATGCTTTCCTTTTATCTGGAGCCTGTAAAGCAAAAGAACAAGACATCTGCTTTAGGCCAGGAAGAGGATGAGGGAAAAGGACAGGAACAAAAAATACAACCTGTACTTGGAAGAATCTGTAATCAAGAAGGTCTGATTGAGCAGCCAAAGTACTTGATCTGCATCTAGATTTTTAAAATTCTCAATCATACGGAGGAGATAAAGCATTTGAAAAATATTTAAGGATCATCAATTTACATGCCAAGAAACAATTCATTCAGTAAGAAAAACAACACTACCGTGATTTGTTGGAGTCGAGTTTCTAAAGTCTGTCCAATCCCTCATTTCTCAAAAAGCCCCCAAATCCCCAGGAACACTGAAATGTTCCTTTTGCCATCTCTTATGAGGTCATGGAGCCCGGGCTAATGAAGACAGAAAAATATTTTCCCACAGTTGAGTGTCCCCTATTCCACAAGCCATCTACAAAGCCAACCCTCCAGCTATGCAGGCTACTACTCCCACAGACCCGAAGAAGGGCGAGTAGAGCATCAGGATGGCATGCACAGAGGCCTCCTGCATGCAGGAGTACTTGTGAAATTATCCCTCCTCACATAAAAGCTTAATAAACTTTCCTTGACAGCTGAATAAGTTCATCATTGACTGAGAAGACACACATATCTTGAGGTATCAGAAACGAACATAAGCTTCCCTCTGAAGGGCAAAAATATAGGGAAAGGACAACTTTCCCACTGAAATCACACCTTGCTAATGTAAAGTCCTCAATCTGTCCTGAGGTGTGGCTCCCTAGTCAGAGGCAGTTTACTGTCCAAGATCAGGAACTGTTTACATGACTTGAGTTGCATGGCCCCTCCTCTCTGGCAGGATGGGAGATACCAACATCAACTCTGTCACAAAAACACACAGAATGAACCCATTTTGAAGTGCTGCCTGTATCACACCTTCAGAGGTGGCAGTGGAGGCCATGTACTTCATCTGTTACCCAACTTGCAAACTGCAGCTATCCAGAATTTCCTTTTCTTTCATTTGCAATAAAGATGCACTGTATAAAGAAGAGTTTGCAGTACACAATGACTCAGTGCTAGCATAATTTCTTCCCAATTTTATCTATTTGTAGAATAAACAGTAGATCTCAGCAACCAAAAGGAAAGGTTCATATTAATAGTCCCTTCCAACTAGACTTCTGTTTTTATTGTTGATTTCTTTGAATAACACTCTACACACATTGTATGCAAGAGTTACAATGTTAAGCACAAAGCAAGGAAACAAAGACATTTCATCAGCATTCAACAGAGCCCTGTGTTTTCCACTTTCCATACACTCATTCATTTTTAAATCCTGTCTCTTATTTTTAAGAAGAAAACCAGGAGGCAAGCTGTTCATATACATTATAAAAGTTGCATCATGACCTAAATACTGCATCGTGTTGTGCTAGGCTACATTTTGATTATATATTTTTTAAACACGGGTGAATTCCCCCCAATCCAGGAACTTCGTTGATGTTCATGACTAACATTCCTAGTGATGTTTGACACTTATTAGTGGCAGCTAACACTTGGTTAATGCCATCCTTCAAATGGAATTCATATACAGATGCCTTCTAAAATGTGAAACAGCAAGAAGGGTTCAATGTAATCTGTTGCCAAAAGGCAGAACAGCTACTGCATATACTAAGGACACACTACGTAAAACTCCATTTTTTAGTATTTCCAAATGCTAACCTTTCATCCAAAAAAAGTATTCACAGTTCTAGCTGTCAGAAAAAATTAGTAAAAGTCACTTGGCTTCTTTAGAAAACAGAACCTGCAAAACAACTACAAGAGATTCAAGAAACAAATTTCTGAAAGCACTCTGGCTTTCCAGAGGCATTTTAAACTTCAAATCGCCACTAGCAGTGACGTTGAAAACATTGTCCTACTGAACTACAGCCTAAAGAAAACAACTGATAATTTATACTTGAACTTTCACCACTGTGGAAAATGGTAAAAATGCAGGTAGCAGCTTCAATGGTGTCTGAACTAAAAGGTTTACTGAACTAGACACAACCAATAGAGCAGCAGTCAACATTAGTGTAACTTCATATAAACTCAAGCGTAGATCTGCAGCCTTTATGCAAGCAGTTTTCTTATTACAAAGTTTTAATTAAATACTGTTAGGCTAAACACTAAGAGGTGACAAAGTCACAGCGCTCCATTACTGAGTGCTGTCAAATGAGAAAACTTCAGTGTATAACAAGTTTCTTTTCATCTGTAATGATTCATTGATTAAATGTCTTGTTCTCATTTGCCTAAGCACCTAATGTTTTAGTTATTTGCTCAAATTACTAGCTTGGCAGTAGGATTAAATGAACATAGAAGAGAAGTGGAATGCATTTCATGTCCTGTAAGAACTAGATTAGGAATATTTTCAAGCCTTGCAGATAATTCAGACAATTTCAGTTTGCAGATTAACAGTTTAGATTAGAACTAACTTGACATACAGTCTTTTGCATTATTTTAATGAGAACTGCTGGCATCCACAAGATATAAGCTAAAAGCTTCACAGACAGCAAAGGCGCGAGGGTAGAGGGAGAAGCCAAGAATTGTGTGACAGAAACAGGAGGGAGCCCAGAGTTCCAACGTTCTTCAACTGTTACTTTCACGTCTCTTTTTAAGCAAAAACTGAAAGCAGAATAGACGATAATGCACGTGTTTACATTCTATGTAACACATAAGCACCAGTTAACTACTCAATTTTAAGACAACACAAAATACAAAGACTGTCACCTGACTTCTTTCCTAACAGTTCACAATTAATTTGCGATCTCATATTAAAAACTTCAAAGAAACTGGTTTTCCTCCAGTAGTCCTTGATATAAACAAAAATCTGATGTCCTTTAGTAGCCAAGTGGATATTCTTTACAGAACATCACAGCTTTTGGAGTTTCCCTCCTGTAAGCTCCCACCTATATCCCCAGTTCACCTTTAACAGTCATGTAACTATGACAAAACTGCTGTTTGAAATTGCTTTCACATTACTACATTTAATACTAAAAAAATTTTAAAAGAAGACCTGTCATATAATTTAATGGGGTACATTAAGAGACAGTTAAAACTGCATGCCAGTCCACACTGTATAGCATGTATTTTTGTCAAATGGGACTTGTATTATAAAGCTTCCTCAAAAAGTTTACGTAAATACTACAGTAAAGTCAAAACTGGTTCTGCACCCAAGCAATTGACACAATAAAAAGAAAGTAGAAGCTTGATTACTGAGCCTTCAGTTCAGTGACATGTCAAGGTCAAATGATGAGGAACCTGTCCATCACTCTACAGCTGATCTTTACAAGTCACACTTTCTTCCCCTCCAAACTGCCACCCACACCAAGTACATCTTCACAACATTGTGCGTGCATTATTCAAGCCATCTGCCCTCCCATCTCCCTCTCAGCTAATTCCCACCATTTTCCAGTTCATGCAGCACATAACTGCATGTACAGGGTCCCTCCACAAATCTCATCAGCTCACACTGCAAATCATCTTCAGAAGTCAAACTTTCTACTGCAAACACACCAATCCATACCCTCACTACCTGCTGTCCAACCTCTCTTCTCCCTCTTTCAACTTCAGTTCCATTCACTGTGCTTGAAACTCCCCGTAAGATAAATTCCCCACCACAACAACTGGTTCCATTTGACAAATGTCAGAAAGTAGCTAATCAGATCACACCAAGGCTGGCTGGCCTAGCAAAAACAAATCAAAGTGCCTCCTTAGTTTGTGGCATGGGTTGGTCCACATTTTTCATCTTCAGCTGTTGGAATATCTGCAAATTCAAGCACAGAAAAACTCATCCAGAATAAACTACTAACAGAGAACTGCCCTAAAGCAGCCAAATAATCAGTAAGTCAAACAGAGCTCTTAAGCATTCAGTGCCCGATACCTGTTCAGATGCTTGGAGTTCTGTTGCTGGGCTTGATCACTCTCAGCAATCAAGCTACAGGAACAGTTTAACACTCAGTTCTATTTGCCTTTGCTGTTACTGCTCATGCACTTTTAACAAATACAACACTGCAGTACATTTGTGTTTGCTTCACAAGTAAACACAAGGTAATTGTTCAGTTTTACATTTTGGTCTTTTTGAAAAAGAAGTCCACTTATCATTAATTGTTTAAAGAGAAAATTATGGTTACTACAATCAGTTGCCACAGGAGTTCAGAAATCTCTATCGTGCATCAGCATTCACAGAATGCAACTATGCAAAAGTCATCAATACATCCATTAGTATTCTCTTTTGTTTATCTCATCATGTATTAATCTTTGCTGTTTACAGAATGCATGTTTTCTGATAACACAAACTCTTCAGTTGAGGTTTCCAAGTCCTGTTTCCTTCACTAAGGTCTTGCCATTTTAGCTCAGAGATCCGTATCAAACCACCCAGTCAAAATTTTTATCTTATGAGCTTATGTTAACTACAACCTACAGCACCTCATTTTTCAAGTCGATAGGAAACACTTTTAAAGAATGGTGAAGATGTACATTCTGGGAGTGGCTTGGAGACTCCTAGACATCAGTACTTTAACCTCCCTGAGAACAAGCTGGGGACACTCCGAAGTGGAAAGAATGGATTTCTGAGAAGTGGTTTCCCCATTCAGAAAACAGGAGCAAACCTCCCTAAAGCAAGAGCTTGTAATGTTATGTGGAACTTCAGCTACATTAGTCTAAAGTTGCTGCTTCACTGATCTGATAAGGTTTTTAATAACTCAAAGCTGGTCTTGAGGATTTGTTACTTCTGACTGCTAATGGCAAAAGGTTTGGACATCTCTAAACTATTCTAAACAACATAAATATATGTTCTTAGTCCAAGTATTTCACACCCAAGATGCAGCAATGTGTTTTTAAAAAGTTTAAATATGTCATACACACTAGATTAGACTTTTAGCTCAGTAGGTAAATGTAATTTATGTTGAACATCATGAACTGTAAAACCCAAGATCACTGTAAATAACTGAGGAGCTACATACTGATGGTAGCCCACAGATACAGGTTCTCCCTTACCTGTTTCTCATAAAGCTTGTCAGACTGCTTTGTAAACACTACACCATGGTAGACTTCTCGGCTGTTACTGATGGTTATTACATCAGAGTATCAGTTATAAATGAAAGAAGAGAGCCACACTGGCAAGTCACAGCAGCAAGTGACACAAGTTGTTATATTCTGAGGAACTGTCAGGAGCCAAATACCTACCTGGAAGCCATCCAAGTAGATCTACACAGACTGTGGTTATTAGTAGCAGGTACTCAGCAGAGAGCATTCAAGGTTTCTATCATCACAGATATAGCCTTAAGAGATATATAACATTCCAAAGTGGCATGGAAAACTAAGGTTTCAAAATTTACAAAAAGGGGTTGCTTACATTACGTATGCCATGCAGGTAAAAATAGAGTATCAATTAGGTGTGTCAACTGTCTCCTGCAACAGGTTTACTGTGCTTATGCCATTCAGCAATCCCATTGAAGAAATTCTCTCTGCAATACATCAGGCTAGGCAGCACAGTTACTTCAAAGGGATGATGTGCTGAGTGTCTCCCAATATCCACGGAGCTATATTTGGCCTGAAATTTACCTGCCTACAAGTTGGACTGCTCCTCACTGATCAGTACCTCAATTCGCCCACTGGGAAGTGAAGTAAGCAGTCAGGACAGTTAGCTCAGAAGAACAAACTCAACCTTTCTCCAACCATACTAGGACGAGAGGCACCCTCCCACGGCACCACAGACAAGGCTGTAGAGGGTCACCAGTACACTTCATCTACTGTCTTTCTTCAGCGCAAGCAGATCACTATCCATATTCCTGTTCATGGAACCACTTGCTCTGCCATTCATATCATTATCATCATCAGTAAAAACAACTATGGGAAATCTAAAAAGCAAGCATTTATGTGGGGACAAAGAACAGGAAGGGACTTAGTCCAAGTACAGCCCAATAAAATGACAGGACCAACCCAGCCTCCATATGAAGGAGAACTAAAGACAAAAAGCCACACACATTCCAGATCACTGGCAAATCTCAGCTAAAATTCTGCATCACAAAGATCAGTACTAAAGTACATGCAATACAAAAATGTTCGAGGGTTTTACTGAAGTGATTTTTGCCATAACTTGTCCATTTGTTGTACTTTTCTACCATTCCTGAATTTGTGCGTGTGCAAGTAAAAGCTCAAGATTTTAATTACCCCATAGCTTGCAAGCTATTAATAGCAACATATTGCAGTCACTGAAAATGTTCACCTCCTGTCCAAGGCCTCTCCAGGGGGCGGGCAGTCAATCCTTCACTGACAGTGAAAACAAGAAATAGAACAGACTATTCAACACACCTCTCTCTACACATAGTGAGAAGTAATGTCAAATAGAAACATCAAAGTTCTCAATTACTTAAATAACTGATTGTTTCAAGAGCATAGAGGAATTTGAAAGTCAGGTACGGTATGGAAGGATGCCTAACCATTCACAGCAGTTCTAAACCCCAAGACCCCTCTCACTATAGAAACCCCAAAACTAAAACCAGCATGATTAAAATTCTTTCAAGTTCATTCAGTAAACAATAATTCCTCCCATCTACTAAGACAGAAATCCTCAATAAAAACAACAAAGCTAGCATCTACAACTCAACTCAAGGGAGTTTCCTTTCAGCATTGTAGTGGTTTGAGTTCGTTCACCTGAGTTTTTTGGCTAAACGCCAGCACACTTACCAGATTTTATTTAATTTTGCTGTGAGATAAGGATTAGGAGTAGGTAAAGCAGGCTCAAACTTTAAAGAATATAAAGAAAGTTTATTAACAGACTTAAAAGGAAGAAAAAAATTAAGAACCAGAACAAACCCGTCAGAACACTTTTGCTCTTCCCACCTCTCCATTTTTTTCAATGACAATACAAAAAAACAACACTTTGACTTTCAGTCAGTTTACCACTTCTAAATTAGTCTTTCTTCAGTCATTTAGGGAGAGGAGTTTTTTTTTTGCTTTACCATGTTGACTTCTCCACAAGAAATACAGTTCTTATGGTTTTCAGCTTCACAACTAGCAGCCGCCCAGGAGAAAAA
>VZTJ01006620.1:2015770-2030843 GCA_013397795.1 Orthonyx spaldingii
CCCCGCTCTGAGGAGGGGAGGGGGGGGGGAAAGGGCAAAGGCCCAGCCTTACCAGAGAGAGAAGCACAGGACTTGCTTCTCTCGCAGCAACAGGACAGGAAAAGAGGGTTTTTTTCAGGTGTATCTCTCTTAAATATGGTTTTTTCCCTGGAGGCGGAACAACTTTTAATTAGATTATACACCCATCAATACTCAAAACTAGCTGGTCACTGGCTCTGTTTCCCAGGAAGCAAGGTGCACTGCTTCCTGCACCATAGGTCACTTGAAAGACTGACCCTTCCTGGGTAAACCCACGACAAGCATCTAAAACAGAAAAACCCACCGGTATGAAATAATACCATGTCTCTTGAGTTTCTCCAGATAAGATGCAGTAACTCAGCTATACAAAATGCAGAGAAACCAGTAGAACTTGAAATCTCTTCTCTCCAGGTAAAGGCCTTGCACAATAAAACTGGCATTCATTCAAGACACCAGAGGATGAGATGATCACCACCACCACTACACCGCAATCCACAAACAAGATTTCAGTCTGTTTCTTTTTAGAAACACTATCTTGACAAAAATCATTGACTAGTCAACTTCTTTATCTCAAGGGTCAAGACACATACCAAATTACTGTTTAACAAACACATACAGCAGTGTAACCAGCACTGCCTGTAATTCACAAACTCTGTTTCAGACAGGCCCTTCCCCCAAATCCTGTACATGCTAGATAATCAGCTAGAAGCAAATCCTTCATTTCCATCAATAATATTCCCCTGACCAGTCCTGAATAGCCTTGATAGCAAATTAGCATTTCTATGGGCCAAGACCAATTTAGTCAATCTCACTGTGTCCCTGCCGATTTTCTTCTACTTGAAAGTTGCTTTTCATTCTGTTGATTAACTGTAAATATAAGAGTATAAAATATTTTAATCATCATCTTTTTTTGCGGAAGGTAGAGGGAGAAAAGCTTCTTTATTAAGGGAAGAAGTTAATTCCAATGGAAAGTTTAAGAGAGATCCATATATCATATCTATATACATATACACTTAATAAATAACTTTAAAAAAAAAAATTGAGGAATTCCATTTTAATCCAGGCTACAAACATTAGAGCAAGAAACAAATCTCTCCAACAGGAATGTGATTTACAAAGCAATGCAGACTCTGACAGATGGAGCCTGGGAAGGTACATGCCAGCTGCTCTGTTAGTAGTATTTTCTGCCCAGTACAACAAACAAGGTTCATGTTGGCTCTGGACAAACCACTCCCCTTATTAAAAACCAATATATATATTATTTATATATAATATATAAAAATAGTATTGAAAATGTAATTTTCAATTCTGCCAAATCAAATCAAAGAGACGTCTTAGTAAATATGTTGGCACAATACATTGTTACTGTCAGTTGTCATAGTCTGTCTATACAACCATAAAGGCATGCCACACTGAACTCAAGTGACAGAAGCAGACATGCCCATGTGTTATTTTCACACAACCCTTGTACACTCAATTAGTAAGGCTTCAAGACTGCACATGCAGCAAGGGTAAGAAATTTGGTCCAAGTCTTACATTCTGTGTTTTACATGATTTAGACAACATAAGCTTCAGTATTCTGTTCCTGTAAAGCACTGCCCAATAGCAGCACATACAGCTGCTTCAAAATTGCACCTTGAACTTTCTTGCAGTGTCTCTGACATGCCTTATGGTATCAAACACAATTTTCTTCAGAGCTGACACAAAGCAGGTTCTGACATCAGAGATATCAGCCAGAGCTCCAGAGAGGTGGTTTTACCATCCCTAGAGGTATTTAAATGATGTGTAGATGTGGCACCTAGGACATGGTCTTCTGGTGGACTTGGCAGTGGTGGGTTAATGACTGGACTTGATGGCCTTAAAGGTCTATTTCAATTTAAATAATTCTATGATTCTGTTATTCTAATGCCATCCTTGGGCTGCCAGACAGAAAAAAAAATCCTTGGCACTTCCATAGCAGTCTTCTTCCTTCAACACTAACAAATCTACCCAAGGCTTTGGAGCGTATGATTATTTTGGCACACTGGACAGCAGATTACAGGGAATTAGAGAATTTACAGTGCCTAGAGAAACAAATAGAATGTCTCTCAAATATTGATCTTTTGTTATGGTAATAGGACTTGAAATTAAAATGGCTTTCTGTTTACTTTCCTCAGTGATGGCACCCACCCACAAGTTTTAGCTCATCTAGCAAGACATGTTCCTTGATAAGTCAGAGACTTTTTTTCACTCATTTTTGGTGAGAATAAGAAGGAGACACTTTAGCATTTATTAGTTACTTTAATATCCTCTTGGTAATATAGTGGCAGCACCATAGGACCAAATTCAAGTTTTTCTAAGTGGAGAGAAAAATCAGAACTGGATAGATTTTCATGTCATGCAAGCCTTTGAATCAAGACAGCTCAGAGCAACCTGCTTTGGGGCAAAGCTTTTCAGTTTACACTATGTGAAAAAGTTTTATTATGTTCATAACAATGTTTCCTCCTATGGATTTTGTTCACCTCTTCAGTTTACTCTCAAGGACTGGTGACTGCTGACATGAAGTCTTTTATTTCTGTTTTGACAAATCAAACTGAAGATCTAAACCCAAAATATAGCAAATCTGTATTTGAAGACAAAAAACATGCTAAAATTTGATGACCTTCATAGGTAAGCTTCAAAGATTACCTTTGTCTTTCCAGATTCTTACTCTCTAGTCCTCCCTACCTTCTACACAGACCTGGAATCATACCAGATAGCATTGAGCAAGCAAGGTTAAAAAAATGAGAGTTAGCATAAAGAATCAAATTACTGTCTCATCTCAGCATGTCCTGGTATCACAGATTATTATCAGAGATGTTCCAGTATTCAACGGGTGGCTACAAAAGGGATGGAATCACCCTTTCTACAAGTTACTCTTGGGGAGATTCCGATTAGACACAATAGGAAACTTTTTCACAATGAGAGCAACCAGTCAGTCATTGGAATAATCTCATCAGAAAAGTGGTGGAATCCCCAACACTGGACACCTTCAATATTCAACTGGACAGAGTGCTGGGGCATCTTGTCTAGATAATGCTTTCTTTTGCCCAAGGAAAGTTAGGCCAGATGATTCTTACGGTCCCCTTCCAACCTAGTATTCTATTTTATGTCAACAGTGCTCTGAACCCATACAACAGGGCAACCTCAACTTCCGTGTACAAAACAAACACACTGAATGTCAGCATCTGCTAAAGGATTGGTCCAAAACCAAGCAGGCTCAAAGCTCCACTCTGCACTGCAACAGGTTTCTCCCCATGGAGACATCAGAGATGTTGCAGGACAACAAAGCAGTGAGGGAAGTGGGAAAAGAAAGCACAGAAACTCATTAGCAGGCCTGTCCAGCTCCAGGGAGAATCTCAAGGCAACAAAATGTAGAGCCAAGAGTTACACTGGCCTTCGGACAATCAACAAATTACTGCATTGCGCGTGTTCCTAATTCAGGAACAGTTCTCATGTTTAAGAAAGTCACTTTAGACACACAGCTGCTGCCCAGATTTTACAGTTCAGGCAGTTCCCAAATATCACAGTATTTTTAAAACAAAGAAAACAATGGCCATTATAGGATCAAATTCTCTTCTCATGCTTTGTATCACTGTACTGCTATTTTAGTGTCTTGAAGACAAATATACTCAGTCCAGCAGAAAATCATCCCATATCTCACTGTATTTGCAGTGTACTTAGACCACAAACTAGTGCATCCCCACAATTTTGTAGTAGCTTGTTTCCCAGCACAAGGCATACTCTCACATAGCACACAGGCTATACAGTGATCTCATGGTAATAAAGTAATGGACTGCAATACAAGGAATGATTGTTTTAATAAGAACTTGCATGTAAGGGGAGCAAAATCAACATAGTTTCTGTTTCTATCTGATCACATAAACAGCTGCTAATATTGCTCAGAATTTTAAGCACTCCTGGACCTGACTGTATGCTTTTTATCTGACAGTGGCTGTAAGCACACTACATCCAGCTTCTGTTTGAATAATTATTATGTTAAAATTTTATCCTATGGTTAGCAACAACCTTCCAAAACCTTACATGCAGAAGCGCTTTTACATACTGGGTTATTTCAACTGCAGCAAGTAGAAATTTATCTCCTCTAAAGACCACACACAACAGAGCAAAACAGATGGCTCAGGAGAACGGAGAAGGAGAGGGAGTAGAAATGGTGAGTCAATAATATTGTTTCTTTCCCCACCAAAAAGTGAACAGAAGAACAGATAACCAGAACTGAATAAATATGATAATCTTCACATCTAGCAATAGATAAAATCTAACTTACAGAAACAACAGAAGAAAGCAAGCAAATCCTTTAATAGGAAATACAGCATCAATTTCAGGAGTGAGGGAATTGCTTTGTTTGGGTGTTCTAAAAGTCCTTGGTGAGACAATTGCTGTGGTGTTAGCTAGCACAGCAGTAGTTCAAGTGAATAACTTTCCCTAGAAATACAGCTGCAATGCCTCTTGCAGACACAATTACAGCAAAGTTTTCTAATCGGTGTTGAAGCTGCACTGCTGTTTCTAAGATGCACCTTCACACGATTTTAAAAGACTGCCTCCCCTTCATGTACAATGTAGGGAGCAGATTAAGGCATATGCAGGGTGAGCAAAGAGCCATACAGATGACAGCAGAACTGTATTTCCATGCAACCAGATGCTTAAGAACAGTCACATCCACATCACTCCCTGTCTCCCCTCCACCAGCAGTAAAAAAAAAACCTGAACTATTCTCTATCAGCACTTGTCATAGGGCCATCAGGACACCTTGCTATCTCATCTGTAATCAGCTTGAGTGGCCGTATTGCAGCCACAGAGGAGCAGAGGAGTTGTGCTCGGAGAAACAGTCCCCTCACAACAGGAACACACCACCACAGCTCTGTATCCACCCACACCCACACTGCCACTGCCTCCGCATCTGTACAGCCAGGAGGAAGCTGGCCTAAAACACAGGGGAGGCCACAGGAGGACATGTACAACAGTGCAGCAGCATGTGGAATGGTGGATCTGTCATTTCCAACTGCTTCAAAGCTTGGGATGGCCTCTCTACACTGCAAGAGGCAGAAGTAGTACTCCAAGAAAATGTTATGCCCATTAAGTCTGCTGGTAAGGCTTACTATCAGAGATAAGATTCTCACTATGATGTGAGCATCTGCAAGCAAGCCTAGAACTAGAACAATTACATTTCATAAGCTCTAATTTAAAACAGCAAGAAGTGGCTGTGTCAGTACCGAAAAAAAATAAAAGACAGCTATACTCTAAAAACATGCTCTTAGTTTTACCAAAGAACACACAGCATTTACATGTAAATGAAATCCTGCATGAATAGAGGGACAGAAAAGAAAAAACTTTTTCCACAAAACCAGCCTAAACAGTGAAGATATATCCAAAGCAAAACTGGAGACTGGTCTTTTTACCACCTCCCCTCCTCACCAGCTCTTGGGTTAGGGAACTGCTTTTCAGCTTCCTGCCTTGTTGTTTTTCAAAGGAAACTGGAAAGAACAAAAAACCAAAAAGACCGACAACAAACATGTCTTCTGTTCAGCAACTACAGAAATTAATTTTGCTATTCACAAAAGGAGAATTTTCTTATCATCACGGATAGCCACATTTTTGCACCCATTATACTTAAATGATGATGCATTTTTCTTGAATTTCACAGTGGTTGTTTGCATTTAGTCATTTTCTGAGGAGGCAAGAAGCTTAAATGAGTGCCTTTGCTCATTATTTATGTTCTCTATTTGCATAACTCCTGCACAACTGCTCCATTAAACACCTCTTCCCCTCCAAGGCCAATTTTAAAAAGCCTCCTGCATTATGAGACTGACAAGTATGACTCATAGTATTCCCCACATTCATTCCCCTAGGCCTCGTGGGATGTTATGCAGCCAGTAAGTACCTGTTCCACTTCATACTCCCCCACTCCCACTTCTGCTGCAGTAACCCCTCACAGCAATCTGGGAAAAAAGTAAAGCTACTTCTCTGCTGTAGGCAGGAAACAAATTGTAACAGTATTTGCTTTTCATATTGTCCTTCTCAGCACCACAGTTAGCAAGAGAGAGTGGCTGAACACAATGAAGAAAGGTTACACACTCCCTTCCCCATTCTTCCTGTGCGCCTACCCCCACCAGAAACTTGGGAGTTTCACAAGACCCGCAAATTGCTTTTCAGTCATCCTTCAAACCATTCCAATTTTCTGTCAGCAAGGCAGAAAGTTATTCAACATAGATTATACTTTATCTACTCTTACAGTTCCTTCCATGCCCAAGGAACACATTTAAATACTCCACACACATAACATTCAGAACCAAACCCAGCAACTTCTCTCTCTGGCAGAGAAGCAGAAATCAACAGGTACCATATTCCTGCATACTTGGTTTCTAACCTCAGTAAACAAGTTTCTCTCATAATTACAAAAATACCTCCCTCAGTCTCTGAACAGTCAATATTCATTCACTGCAGAGTACTGAGAAGAGCTGATTTTACAGTTCTTGTTTATGGACAGTAGGTTTTCAAAGAGGGAATGTGTGCTAGAAAGCTTTCCATTGGCTGTTATCATTCTCCACTGGTTAAAGGACAGACCAACAAAGAGGAATAAAATATACATTTAGAAATGACACAGTCACTACTGAAGAGATACAAGATTTCTTACAAAGTAAGCTGCATTGTATGAGCCCAAGCTTCAAATACATTTATGGCAACAATTTCTCTAACATTCAAAGACACCTGAGAAATTAGATTCAAAATCTGTTGCCATTTAAGACAAATCCCAGGACTACTGCGGCAACCAGATCACTTCAGTGCTGAGAGAACATATGGTGTGCTGCAGCAGGAAACACACCCACGGTATTTGAAGACAGCCCTTGTAGAGCCAAGCGCTTCCAAACCAGACACATATTTTATCTAATGCAGCTAAAGCCAGGAGTTTGCATCATAGACACAATAGCTCCTTCCAGAGATTTAGAAATCCTGCAAGTCAGACAGCAAATCAAAAAGTGAACAATCCCCAGCCAGGTTTCAAAGATCTTGCCAACGTAAGTGCATCGATCCACCATCTCTCTACTTGTTAGTGTGATACCCTCTGGACCTTGACTGAAGCATCATCCAAGCCACCTGCCATGAGGATTCTCAGTGAAAACCCTGGAGTTATAACCATATTTTATAAAAACCTTTAAGGAGCAGGTCCAGCTCTGCTTTGTGGACATGTGCACGTTAAGAGAACACCCTTCCTCCTCACACATTCACTTTCCTTCACTGTTAAGAGAATCAAAGCCCTCCAAGAAGAGAAGTTTTATTAAGCCCATTTTACTCCTTAGTCTCAATAGAGTAACAAAAGCACCAGCTTCCTGAGGAAGACAGGTTTCTTGTAAAAGAAAGGCCTGGCTGCATATAAATATGACAGGCCTCCTAAGAATTTTACTAATGGGGAGAATCATGTCAGTCCCATTCCACATTGTATTCCCAGCTGCATTCCATCTCATCTGTATCCTGCTCATCATGGCTTCCTCAGGTAGTTACAGACTACTGCAGAAACAAGGCTTTAGTCTCAACTCTGTGCCAATAAAGATAATCTAAAAAAGAAATGCATATAAATGTCTTCAGTAGCTGCAGGTTTCAAATTACTAGCAAACCCATGCTAGTAGAAATTATTGGAAAGGCATCATGAAAAATAGCTGCAAGGCAGTAAAATATCCAGTTAAATAATAGAAGGAGATTAAATAAAAGAAATAGGCAAGGGAGAATAGGCTTTCAGATCAGATCTGAAATGAGACAAAGTCAATGACATGAGAGTGAGACAAAAGGTCTAACAAGCAATCTGCAGCAAGCAGATAGAAGACTTCAGCAGAGAGAGAGAAATCAGCATATTCACATTAAGATCACAGCCTTGGAGAAGCACATGGAAAGAGAGAAACATCACTAGGAATATTTAGTGACATAAGAGCAACTAACATTACTAGGCATGTGAAAAGACAAGCACAGCATTCTGCAGCTACTTAGATGTTCATGCAGTAATTTCATGCACCAGCCTGGACACCTTGTTCTTCTCTTGCCTATTTGTTTTATGCAGATGTTTTCTTATCATAGGCTCCAAAACACACAGAATTATTGCATGAGTACCACAGCTCAAGTATTAACTTGTAGCACACCTGCTACAATAAAGTCAAATAAGATGCCCAGCTGACAATGATTGCTGCAGGACAAATACTGCTTGGCGGATTTGCTGACCCCAAAGTACAACAAGGAGATCAGAGAATGAAAGTGAAGATATGTATCTGGTAAACGATTATCTGTGGAAAAAAAAAGGCAACAAAAACCCCCACACTTGCATGACAAGGCATAGGTTAGAAAAAAGTATCATCATGTGAAACACTGGTGTGAAAGTAGCACAGTCTACACTTCAATTTTTTTCCAAGAACTGTTATGCTTCAAATAGTAAACAAACATTTTTTTTTCTTGGAACTATTTATAACTTTAAGACCACCCAGTAAGAACATTACATTCAACTCTAAGGATGTCAAACCAACATTTGTTTTAGTAAGATTCTGTGCGAGCTCTGAGAGGCCTTCCTGCTTTCTTAACAAAAGTAGGAACTGTACCGCATTTTATTCCTATTTGTCTTTGAGGTTACAATAAAGTTAGGACAGTGATGCAGAGTCTCTTCCCCATGCCTTCTCTAACTGTACAACACTACAGTATCAGAGCTTCCTTGCAAATGGACCAGTGTGCTTGCATATTGACTTCAGCTATATAAAGAGTATACAGAATTGAATGTTTTGGGCTCAGAGAGGGAAGGATGACACTATCACAAATATATCTCCTATCTTAACATAAGAAACACAAGAAAAATGCCATCTCATTGCAGCAAAGACAACCTTTACTGTTCTTTAAGAATATTCCACAATGTCAAAAGATACAGTATGGCACACATTATCTGTGGAGGTTATGAAGAGACTTTATCATAGTCTTCAAAACCAAGGCAAGTTTTGATTTTCAGATACTTCTCAGTTTGTCAATCTCCAGCACTTACTAAACATACTTAATCTGCAACCTTGCACGATTAAAAATAAAGTCCCCTTGTAAGTAGTCGATCTTTTTCAGAGTTAAACTAACCTGCTCCTTTAGCTTAGCTAGCAGGTTACCTACCAGTTCCACCTCACCTTAATTCAAGCTGCTGATTTTACAAGTTGTACCAGAAAACGTTACACTCATGTTTCACTCCAAGTTGAAAGTCTCACGCAGGATTCCCCACCCCTCCTTTTCTTCTAAAGTATCAGCATCATAATAACAAATATATGCTCTGCAAAGCATGCATGGCTCCTATTAACACCATTAAGGGCTTGCATAAGTAATGAGCAATGCTACTTGTACAGTCTCAAGCAAAGGTGGCATCTTGGCTCTTATTAATTAACCCAAGGAAAACAATGCATTCCCTCTGAAATCAGAAAGAAGAGTTTAGAGTTCTGCTTTCATCTGCTGCACAATAAATTGATTCCTCAAAGAGGCCACCTGTTAGAAATGGTATATATTCCATTTCAATACCTGGCACTAAGCTGATGAAACACTTGACTGAGTCCCTCCAGCACAGTCAGGACATGCTGACAGGCTGGAGGTGCAGGAAGAAAGACACTTGCACTACCACCTTGCTCAGAGCTGTGTTCAGGAACACACCGTGACCTATTCTCCACAGCACCCTGATCTTGGCTCTCAAGGGCTCTCTGCAAGTTTTGAGCTGCAAAGGGCTATTTCTGCAACCCACAAGAGACACCAAGTCTCTGCGGCAGCTGCCTCACCAGCAATGTCAGGAAAAGGGAGGATGCACACTGAGGCACAGTATCCACTATTTCAAATTCAGCACTTACTTCCCTTTACTTGGGGTGGAGGGAAGGGAGGATCCCTCTGACCAGCCCACCTACCTCTGTCACCAGTGCTCAGATTTGGGATGGGGTGGAAGGAATAGCATCAAGAGAAAACCACTCTAGGGTACACAAACACTAAAGACAGCAAGAGTGCTCAGGTAATTATGAACAAGCCTGGACACTGAGTAAGTGGTGTCCCACAACTAATTTCCTACCATGCAACAATAAAACCACATTATGCTCCTTTAGATTTCAAGTCACTAAATAAGGACTGAACACAGGCAGAGAGAGCAAGATATCCCCTTAACCCTCCAGGCTGTCTTGCTACGCCAGGACTGACACTTTCTCCACACAGCTGCCACCCCATCGTTCTGTAGCTAAGCAAGACTGCGGTCACCAGAAATGTAAAACACAGACTGCTTTCACTAATGAGAAATAGAGCGGCATCTTCTCGTGCCTCTGCCAAGACCCACCAACACGCAGACAAACAGTACTGTGAGCATTACGCAACTCCACAAGTTCGCAAAGCAAAAAATTAGAATCTCAAGGTTCTTATGAGAGGCAATATGTAAAATTCTTCAAAAGTAATTGCTGCTAATGAGTTCAATGATGGTTTCAGGTGCATATTTTCCCAAAAGAGTCACTACACTGCCTCTGTGCAGACTGTCTCTGTGTTTCTGTGGATACCTACTTTTTGCTGTGTTGCAGTATAACAGAGGCAGTCTGGAAAGGGGTGGAGTGGCAGGGGGCACTCTTGTGAACAGTACTGGAAGTCCACACAATCAGGTTCTGTTCCCAAATCTGACAATATGTCCCTATATGACCTTCTATGAGCCAGTTATAAATTCCATGCCTCCACTTATGCTTTTGTAAAATGAAGACAGTTCAAAATGCTAAACAAAGATACTGGGAAGTTACATCAGTTCTTTTGTTTCAGAGTTCGGGGGGTTTTTTTCTGTTAAACTTAGATTAGATACTAACAGGAACTTTGCCCTCAGAGGTACAACACTTCCTACTTGTACTCAGCCTGCTCCTGTACTTTTACCTTCATTACAACTGCCTTCATTCTCCACTTTATGAGACCTTCCTAAGGCCCATCTATTTTCTCTTCTTTACCATAAGAGCTACCTACTGTAACAACCTCCCAGAAAACCAGAGGGAAGTATTAGCTTTAGATTGTTACCTCACTTATTCATACTACTTTCTTCCTTCCGACAGTTCCACAGGACTGTGCAGAGCAAGAGCAGCACAGGGAACAGGTATCACACTCAGCATACACTGACCACAGACAACCTGCAAGCTTCTTCCTTCCGACAATGCACAAACAGAAGGGAGTAGAGAGTGCTTCTCTTGTGGAAGAAACAATATGTACCTGTAAAAGCTTATCCCAATCCAATTTACTGCACCTGATTAAGGTAGCACAGTGCTGACACAATGACCTGCTGAAGTACTAATGAAAAATGGAGCAGGAATAGCAGCCAACACCTTGCTGGCTTCTTAAACCAAACATACCAGAATAAATGGAAACATTTCAAATTGGAAAAGGTCATCTCATATCATCTACCTCCTTTGGACATAAACCAGACATACAACACTCTAGGATTAGTTTTCTTTAAATTCAGGGTAATCACTTGCTGATTTAGTGAAGTTGGGCTACAGTCTTATTGCTGCCTATGAGCTAAAGCTTTATTTTTCAAAACACAAAGACACTTGCATAGGCACAGAAGACCTATACAAGGCACAGAAAAGCTACAAACCTAACTCACCAACCTGTACCTATATGATTAATCTAAAAAAAAAAACCCAAAAAAAACCCAAACACACACACAGAACAGCCTGTGTCTTTTATGCTGCTGGCAAACATTTGCTTAAACTACCTTAAAATGAACATTATTTCAAAGTATAATGCAACACCTGTTTTTAAAGGCTATTATTTAAACTTCCAAAGCATAAGAGATGATACATTTATCTTTTATCTCATTGCTCTCTAATTTTGAACTATATTTGGTGTTACAGAAAGTGAACTTAATTTGCTTTTTCTGTTAAATGTTCCAAATTTAGCAATGAAATGCAGGTAAGAAAAGAAAAATTACTGTATTTACTTTCAATGCAAACTAATTAACCTATGAACATAAAAGCATGCAAGTTCTCACAGCACATAAAGGATTTGTATTAGTGACAATTTAAGAAGTTTATCCTTTTAGAGCAGCTCATTTCCTGAATTAGACATTCTGAGTGAACCTCTTTGTACAGAACTAAGTTAAGCCACTTTTCATGTGCCAGGCAATGAAATCAAAGTGTCTGACCAGTTACCAATGTTTAAAGAAAAGCCACCAAAAAAAGGTTTTTTCGTGTTGGAAAGGAAATATCTACTGTACAGGAAGTGTAGAAGATCCAACTTATCACACAAAAAGAGTTCCTCTGTGCATCTTGGAAGATAACACAAATATTTATGAAACTTATTGCATGCAACACTTCTGCTCAATGCCACACATTTACTTTTCTACCAACTGGAAAGATACTTTAATTTTTTTGCAATAGCAGTTAAACTGAAATCTGTCCCTGCTTTTGGCTGGTTTACCCAGAATAGCTTGTTAATTCACCGTTCAGTTTCCACATACCAGTCAAAAGCTACAGAAGGAAGTAACATGACAGAAAAACACACATTTAGGCAACACAGCACTTACTTCCTTAAAAGGTCTCTCAATTTATTTTTCCTAAGCTGCTAAATCTACCCACTTGAGACCATCAAGATGAGAATTTACACAAGGAACGCAAGCTATTTGTTTAGAGATTCTCACAGTCATATTAAAATTATATTTGAGCTTAAAAAGAAAATACAAATAGATCTTCACAACTGGTCTAGAAGCTCGAGACTGACAAAAACTATGTATCTGCATATGCATAAACAAGGCTATAAGGAACACTTGATTTAGACAGTAGAAGAGTTGCAGCAGTGTTCTACAGCACAGAGAGGCCTCTCTGGGATACACCAGTCAACTGAAGTTGCTCAAAAGGAAATCATCAGTGCAGTAACACTGCAGAAGCTGATTTCCCGTGTCATTCTAACGCTTCATAAGCTAATTATTGTAAATAAGTTCCTTAAAACACGAAAATAACTCAATACAGCCAGAAAAATGACTAGAGAATCTCTACAGAAGTTAGTATTTTTCAGCTGAAGAATCATAAATAGAACTGTAAATGTTTTAACTCCTTGTTATTTTTGTATTAAGTAGTACTGATCAAGTTCATACTGTCTAGCATATTTATGAAACTCCTCACTAGAATCTTCAGCTTTATGCTACAGATTTTCAGATAACATTTTGGTTACAAGCACACCAAAAGGACTAGTCCCAGAATATACCTGTAGGCAAAAGGATTTGGGGAAGACATCAGCTATGGAAACTTACATTTTGAAAATATCTTTTACAAATAATGCATCTATATATAAGAAAAACTATATATATCTATATATAACAAAAATATGCCTTAAAGATTCAAGGTTCAAAACTTGCTCTTAAAACTGGTCAGAGTTTAAGCCTCTGATTTAAAATAGGAATCTAACTTTCTACCTGCTTGTTACTAAAGCTTCCAACCACAAACATCACAGATTTTAAATCTTGTCAGAGATTAAATACACTAATGTACTTATAATGCCCTTTTCCTTCTATTCAAAGCCAAAATCACCACCAAAACATCACAATGTACTTCAGTTACTACTTCTGCATTTGGTTTTCTTTGCCTTTTTCTGTCTCCCTTTTTCTCCCATACCCCCCAAGACAGCCACCATACTGTACTTTCCTTTTAGCACTGCAGGTCCTCCTTAGAAGCTTATTTGCTCTACTTCTCCTGAATTCTTTTCCCTTCCTAACAAACTTTCTAGATAACCAGAACACACATGATCTGGAGGGCAAACTGTGTTACCAGCTGGCATTCTAATACAGTCACAATGTGCCTTAGCAAGAAACTGCTTCCTGCTTTTCTAAGAACAGCAGTTTTCAACTTGAGATTCCCAAATGTCGTTATCTTTCCTAAATGCTTCGCTAAAAGGTTACTTACTCTCCACACAGCTACATTCACTATCCAAGTGAATTCACTATCCAAGTTCCAGTCAGGTGAGCTTTCTTTTTCCCCCATTTCTCTTTTTTTTTTTTTTTTTTTGAGGAATCCCTAAAGACACTGAAGACAAGCTTTTCTCAAAAAATCAGCATGACTGAAATTTTACCAGAATTATTCTCAGCTTAAGTGAAAGAGACAAAACAAAATTTCTGTATTTTCAAATTAAAAAATACATATATAGCTTGAATACAGCAGTATTAGGAGGTGGGAAATTACTTTCCTGCTTAAGTCAGCAAAGAATATAAACCATAACACTGAGAACATCAGTCTGTCTGCTATTACACTCACTATAAATTGTTAGTGCCAGCACTCAGAATAGTCTGACAAATCTGTTCCACCTCAATGGCACAACTCAGAGTGGGTTACAGCACACAGTAATTTTTACCACTATCGAGCACTTAGCTTTTCCAACAAAAAAAAAGGAAATCCCTCCAAATTCAAAATGGCTAAACTGAACCACATAGATGCTACCAGGTAAGTTACAATATGTAGCTACTTGTGAAGTATTTTAACATTCACTTCATGGCCAGGTTCTCTATTCTGGTCTTTTCAATAAAATGTTCAGGTACGTTAAACACATAGATTTTGTATTATATATTTGTTAAGCCTCTTCCTTTCCTTTTCTCCCCTCCCACCCCACAATACTCATACATCCAAATCTCATAACCCAGTGCCCTGTGTCATATTGCCTAATCCGGCAGTGCCCCCACCACAGGCAGTATAATCTGTTCAGTAGTCCAACTGGACAGCAGATGGCTTTGCATCAAATGCTGATTTAAAAAAAAAAAACCACCTTCCTCAAACATTTTAAAAAATACATTTTTTATCAATACATTTACCATTTTTGAGCAAATGTACAATACATGTAAAATACAAGCCAGGTATATACATTTCCAAAGCTACTGTGCAAGACTGCATTAGGAATTGTAGAATTCCAGCTTCCTTTCAAAAGGGGTAAACACAGCTGTACACAGATAAAACAGATCCCACCAATCCCACATCCAGCTGACCTTGATACTCGAGGTGAAAATGAGCTATCAAATTAAAAAAAAAAAAAA
>VZTJ01006620.1:2032787-2053320 GCA_013397795.1 Orthonyx spaldingii
ACAAGAAAAAGAGGAAAAGCCCGCCCTCGCTGTGCGGAGGCCGCCGGGAGCTGTAGGCAGGGCCGGCCGCATGCGCGGGGCGGGCGCCGCCGATGGGCTCCACCCGCGGGCTGAGGGACACGGCGGAGCGCGCGGTACATCGGCGCTCACGGACACTGAGGTGGGAGGGCGGCAGCCGCGGTGCCGGACTGTCCTTCTGGGAGCACAGAGACGAGGGGAGACAGTGGTGTCCATCCCCCGCCCCACTCAGAAAAGCCGCAGCCCCACAGTGCTGCCCGGAGGCAGCGCCTCTCAGCAGAAAAGGCCAAAAGGGTCTGGGAGGAAAGCGCTGCTCTCGCTGTCCGGCCGTCTGGGAGGCTAGAAATTTGGAAGATCACAGAATCAATTAGGTCGGGAAAGCACTCTGAGATCATCGAGTCCAACTTACGACTGAACACACCACCATGTCAACTAGACCATGGCCCTAAATACCATGGCCAGTGTTTCCTTAAACACCTTCAGGGACAGTGACTCCACCACCTCCCTGGGCAGCCCATTCTAAAGATGACAAAACACTGGTTAGAGGTTAGAGGGTTAGAGGTTAGAGGGATCACGGTTTGGGGCAACTAGTTCCTTCTAGGGAGTTATCCCCTGAGGGAGAGGGAGAAATACTGTATCCAACCTGTGTAGATCTTCGTAAAGATCTGCCCTGTATAACTACCAACAATTAGTGATTGTCTGAATTTAGGTTCATAAGGAGAGTTTAAATACTTGGCTGAGATAAATACAGTACTCCCACCACTCATTTACCTCAGCTGTTAATCATTGTTCAGGGCCTCCTCTGGCTGTTTGCAAAGGTATGGAAGACAAGGGTCTGGTGATTATTTAGTACAATCTTTCTTGCATGTGTGTTTTTGGTAAGCAAAATTCTACTTCTGCAATTGTCCCAGAAGAAAAGCCAATAACAGCAGGTGACTGCTCTGCTGGGATGTCCATGCCTGCTTTTGCAATGAGTAACAGGCCCAGATAGAGCCATCTCCAAGGCCCCTGTTCATGCCACGTACTGTCTGTCTGCACTTACGAACACAAGCTCAGTTAGTCCTTGCATTTTAGTAGTTGTCCCAGAGAAATCCACACATCAGTAAAAAGTCAGCATGTTTCAGAAAAAAGTACTCTCAAGGACATTGTAGTAAGAGCAGACTGCTTCATCTCTGCATAATCCTGTGATACATGTTCTCTGTAGTCTGTTTCCTGTTTGCAGCACTGAAAACTGTTCTGGTCAGGATGCTTTGGTGTACCTGCTGCTGTCTCTAAATCATGGTGGGGAGGGGAAAAATAAATCTCCCTTCACCTCTGAGGTCAGCAAAGTCCAGCATCTCAGCCCAGAACTGTAGAAGCAAGGATGAAAGGTAGGGAGCCTGGAAAGGACCGGTGAGCCTGGAAAGGTCTTTGCAGCTGGAGTTACAAAAAACACCCCTGTCTGGGAACAGCCAGAGAGAAAGAAAAGTATTTGAGAGCTCTTTGAGGAGAGAAAGGAGCTGGTACATTTGCAGCACTTGCTGTGGGATAGAAATGCATCTACATTGCTATCTTCTGATGGTTAATTTATTTGGCAGCTTAGCAAAATTATTTCCAAAGGGGTTTCAATAACTCTCTTTAGGACAGGATGTAATTTCCAATAAAACACTTTTTTAAAAAATTCCTTTTATTGTAAAATAATTTGTTTGTATTGAGATATTGACAAGCTTTAAATGTGTCCCAAGGCAATTGTGACCAGAACCCTCTTAGGGCACTGGCTTTTCCTTGTTTCCAGTACTGGTTTCTTCTCCTTGTTTCCAGCTATGTAATACAAAGACAAATTCTATTTCTCTATTCACCCTGGCCGCAAATTACTTAACACCCATTGGCTTGGATGAGTCTGTAATTGCCTACAAATCACAGACTGGCTTCATGGAAGCTGTTAACATCCTCAAATGTAGCCCAATTGTTGTTGGCTCTTCTTAAAATGTTACCGCTGCCCCTGTAAAAGAAACAGCAGATGTGTGGGGCCTTGCACATCAACTTTTCTCAGTAGGAGAAAAATGAGTGGCGCGTGTTTTGCTGAATGTGTTGTGCTCCATTTGGGTGGGCAAGCTCATCCTACAAGCCCAGTGTGGCACGACAGCCGCTGAGCAGGCAGGAGGACTCCCAGGAAATGCATCCACCTCTCGCAGCAGAGCAGTGGCTCTAAGAGGGCTTGCACCCTCATGCACTGCTGCGACTCTCGACCTGAAAGGCCTTGCACAAACCCCACCAACTCGACCTCAAAATGATCTCACAACTCGAGAAGACCTTGGAGGAGCACTCAGAGGTCGCCACCTTGTGACAGCTGCGTTGAGGCTTTTCTGCAGCCGCTGTGGCACGGCCGGGCATTGTCCCCACGCCCGCGGGATGGACCTGGGGTAGATAAACACCCAAACTGGCTCCAGGTCCACTCCAGCAGGAGCTTTCAACTGGATGCCATACAACCATGGCAGTGCCGCTGCCGTGAGAGCCACGCAATGTATTGGGAATTGTGGTATGGATGTGCTCAACTGATTAGATCAGCAGGCCTTATTAGCTTCTGCCCCATGCTAGCCCTTCTTCTTTCTAAATAAGGGTCACTTGAGTGTCTTTGCAGGGTGTTCCTCGTGTCTGAGGCTCTTGGAGGGTGCATTGACTCAGGTGCATAGATCGAAGCTGGCTCTATCAGTCTGCATGGTGTGTACACTGAGTGATTCTAAAGCACCTGAAAGAGTGCAAATCTACCAAAACCAGTGCTGAGCCACAAACAATAAACCTTGGGCTTGAGCTGACATTTGCTGAAGATAGTAGTGTGCATCTAAACTGCATTCGCTGGGGTTTTTTATAAGAAACTATTTTATTCTGTTGGTTTTTTAATTTTGGTTTAGTTTGTTGGGTTTGGGCTTTTTTGCTCTGTCACACTTTCTCATTGCACCAGGCAATAAACTGCTGATTAGAAGGAAAAATTACCTAACTTACACAAGACAGTTCGAGTGTACAAAAGAGCTGGGAATTAAAATTTTCCTGGCTGGAGCTGCTGGACTGGCAGAGGAAAAAATGTAATTATGTCCATCAATCTCCACCTAAACAATCACCCAAATGAGATCATATCCAGAATAAAATGTGCTTATATACCTCGCAGTGTCTCAACTTTACATCTGAGATTTTGTCCTCCTCAGCGGGGCATGATGATCTCCAGGGGCAATACTGTCTTTCTGTTACAATAGCCCATTTTTGGCTGGGCAAGAAAAATGTGACTATATTCTAAGTGCTGTTTAGAACAGCAGCAAAGCAGCAGTATCAGAGCAACTTCTCCTGCACTGTAATTTGTGCAGCTCTGTAAATGTCTATTCCCTTTCCTAGGCCATAGATTGGCATGTGTCTTTGTTTTTCCCTTGGGAACGAACAGTACTTGCTTCAGTAGTGTTGATTGGAAAATAACTCTTTTTGTTGGACTGTTTCTCAGCTGGAGTGATTCCTGATTTGGTTGTTTAGCTGCACAAGCACTCCTGACAGTGCAATGGAAAGGGAGATGAGGGATCTGAGGGGGCAGCTGGACGCACAGAGGACACAGGGCCTGTTCAGATCAGCCATATCAGTTCTGCTGCTGAATGCCAAGTCTCATTTTCCTGTAAGCAAATTTTTGGTGATTACAATGATAGTTACACAAGTATGGCTGTACTGGGACAAGCCTGTGTGAATACTTAATACTGTAACTTCCCCCCTCCCCGTACCAGAATTTGCTTTTTTGGTATTTCCTCCACCAGTTTAGTAGCTGCCCAAGAAGGTGCATAGCTGCATTGGTTTGCTTTCCTTTGCTGTAGCACAGAGCCTTATTTAAGAACCAGAATGATTACCCATATTGATATTTCAGTTATCATCACAGGTTGTCTGAGTATTGCAGACATGAATGGGGCTGTTCCTGCTTTTTGGAGACAATTTGTCATGCACTCTGCACTCTTGTGGTGGCCTCTGCGTGCCCTTTTTCCCAATTAATATTTTTAAGATTTTCATCACAGCTGTAAACAACTGGAGGTGCTGCCTCCTGGCTTGCCAGGGGAGCAGGGGTGTTTGGGGCAGGACTGCACCCCTGAGCTGGCTGGGGAGCCCAGCGCAGCCCCCTGGCAGTTGCTAGGCAGCCATGAGCTCTGTGCAGCACAGCCAGGCATTGCTAGGCAGCCTGAGCTGCTGGGGAGCACAGAAGTAATAAGATTCAAAATTGCAGCTTCAAGAATGCGCAAGATAAAGGTGGCACAAATATAAATAGTTTTACTGTATTTTGACATGACCTTTCTCCTCTAATATGTTTTCACTTGCAGGATTTGCCTTCTGTCTCAACCTCATTTTTCATAAAACTCTCTCCTCTTCATCCCTCCTGCATGCTTATCTTTGCTTCTCAGCAGTACTCTGGTGTCAGCAATCCTCCTTTTCTGTCACCTCTACTACCCTTTTCTCCATCTGTCATCTCAGTTGTTCTCCCATGTTCCACTTGATCCCTTGTTCCTTTGACCTCTTTAATTTTGGTTTTCATTCTTGCATCTTTCTCAGCTCAGCCTCTGGCCATCAGGTTGTCTCCTGATTTTTCCTTTCCACTTTGACTGCATCAAGGAATTCCTCTCATATTTTCCATTCTCAGCTCCCAATCTAGGTCCCTTCTGCTGCTGTCACTTCCAACTGCCCATCACAAGGTAGGCTTATCTTCTTAATCCCTCAAAATACTGCCAAGGCATCCAGTGCCCTAAGAACATGGGAAAAGTGGGAGATCTAGACTCTGGTGATGCAGCCAGATATATGCAGAAACTCAAGAAAGCCCATTTCTTTCTCCTAGGCCTACCAGGAAAGATGGCTATTGTGTTACAAATGACAGGATGACTTGCTTCTTACACCACTAACAAATTGAGCTAAACTGTTTTGTTATAAAAACGTTTTGAGGAAGGGCTGACTTTAGAGCAACCACTTAAAGCAGAAGGTGGATTTCTGGCACTAATCCTTTTTGTTAGCTTTTTTCTTTCTTTCTTTTATTTTATGGCTTTGGAAAGGTAATTTAAATATGAAAAGAGTGATCTTACTGCAAGGGGTAGGCATGGAGTGAAAGTCAGCTTTCTGAATAGACCCATGCAGGTTTGGCATGCTCATTAGAGGGTAGGTTGGGATTTCCTGAGTTAATAGCTGTTTGTTGGAGGATGGCAATCTTTTAAAATGGAAGAATTTCTTTGATATGTATCTGTTAAATAAAAATTTTCCTGGGAAAGGTTTTTTACCCTGCATAGACCTTCTGGTCAAAAGCAGACAGAGAGACACCTTGCCCAGGAAAAAGTAATATTTGCATAATTATCAGTGAAAGGGAATATAACAAACCCAAAGACAACTCTCCTGTGACTCTGGTTTGAAAGCAGGCACTGAAAGCGTAGATGGCCCATATCAGCAGTGTCCTACTTGCTCAGCTGTTTGGAGTGAGCATCCCTAACAGGAAGAAAAACGCTGCTTAAGGTCTTGGGAAATGTTTTGAAGTCTGAAAATGCCTTTAGCACCATTTCTGTTCTGTTTTGCACTGCTTGATAAAGGCTATAAGAATAGCACAAACAAAAATGTTCCTGGGAGGATGCATATAGAGCCACCCCAGGCTTAACGAGACTCACTGGCTCAGACATTGTTTGCAGAGCTGTAACTGCTTGCTTGAGAGGCAGAGCTTAAGATGGCTTTGCAAATCCATGCAATGCTGCCTTGAGACCACTGCCTAGTGCTGAACACAGAGTTAGTGAGCTCTTTTGGACTAGATTTACCACACAGAGAACTGAAGTGTCTCTGGTGTCCCTTGGAGCAGCTCCACTCTCTGGGTTTTTCTCTTCATCAGTTCCCAGTCTCCTATGATCCCAGATAATGGAGAGTTGATTGTACTATGCTATCACCTGGTTTATCCACACCTCAAAATTGATTACTTCACGCTTCTGGCTATACCTAACTTACCCTGTATATACCTAGACAAATATATTTCCTATCTTCAGTACTTTGTTTCTGTGTTTGGTGCAGTGGATGAATAAAAAACAGAAAACAGTAAACATCTGTGTTTCAGAGCCAACATTTGAGCTGTCTCTGTGGATTTTTTACTTTTTTTTAACAATTAAAATTATTTATCTAAGTCTATTTTTATTCTTAATAAAAGGAAATGAAAGGCTCATCAAAATGTGCTTAGCATAATGCACAGCTTTAAAAGAATATATTATTGTGAAGATAATCTAATTGCACAATTGCAATTTTTCATTGTATTTGAGGAAATCTGAGCCTGGATAGGAATTACTTTTATGTTCCTTCTATTTAAAAGAGTGGTGTTTTTCTAAGCACTACCGGGTTTTTTTTGATGCAGATTAAAAGCATTCGTATTCTGTACTGATTAATTGGTGTGCCTCTTTTGCATTTAAATATATACTTCATTGAATTGCAGTTTTCCATCACAAAGCAGAAAAGAAAAAATAATTAAATGATAACATCGTGCTGCTACAGAAGGAATGCTATTTCCCCAATAAAAATAAATATTTGACAGCAATTCTGCAGTGATAGTATTACCAAGCACAGTGTTTGGATGGCAAAATAAGGGACAGCATAATAGTATTTTTTTCAGCAAGTGAAAACACATTACAGTTCTTGGGTCTGTTCCAGCTCCCAGTGAAACAGTAAAGCTTCAACTGGAAGCAATGCTGAGTCTGTAGGGTTGAGCAGTGTTTGAAAAGGACCATCTTCAATAGCACTGAAGGCACAAGGGATCAGATTGGACGCACAGCAACATTCAGATGCAGCTGTCTACCAGAAAATCACTTCCACACTAAGATAACATTGACATCCTCCTTGGTATTGTCCCAGTCGCAGCTCAAACACAGACTATGCAGAAATGAGGGTAAAAAGTCATTACACATAGACTGAGGCTATTCCCTGTTGGGAACATTTAAAAATAAATCAGGCCACTTAGTGCATTCCAAAAAAATTTAAAGGATAAGCACTGGGTATTCAGAATAAATAGGGTTTTTTTTTTTCCTGTTACTTTTCATTACATAACAGGAACAATCTCTTGTGCATATGAGATTGATTACATGTCTCAAACTTAGTTTAGATATTAATCAATCTCAGCAACCACTTCTTGTTTCCTGTAGCATAATGCAGTAAAAATTGTCCTTTAATTACCACAAATGAAAGTTACCTGCAGTGAAAGTGAATATATGCCACTGGAAAATGACTTGGTTCAGAGGGCAGTGAATGCAAATATGAACAATCTTAATGATGCACAGGCACAATTAGAATGAATATGTAAATTACTGATGACAGCTTCCTGCTATGCTCAACTATTTGCTGTCACCATTAGCTATGAATGTTTCAATTTATTTGGTCATGACCATAATAATCCCACAGTATCTTTCTGGCCAGTGTGTTTCCTAAAGGGTTGGGGACTTTTTAAACAGTGTCATTTAATAAATACATACTTATTCTGTATTAAAAATATTTCTAACATTCTTTAAAACAATTCTGAATGTCAGGTGGATAATTATGCATGCCATCATTTCCCTTTAAATGTCTGACTTCATTCTGTATCTGACATGTTTGTATTACTCAAAATTTCTTCGCTATGTAAGGTGGATCCTATCTAGGTTTTTATATCAATTGAAAGATGTCTCACAACTAGATATCTTTTCTTACATGCTAAGAAAAAAAAAAGCCTTATACTGTTCTGACTGAAAAAGAGATCAAGATGTTGTTTTACATGGAAGATGTGTTATAGAGCCCTCACTGTACTGCATGTGAAATTTGCAGTTGTTTCCCCTTGTAATGCTTTGCTTTTAGTTGCTTATACCTTTCTCAGTCTTAATTTAGCCCAAGTAGCACATATTTCTATTTCAGACTTTATTTTTCCCTTTCAAGGAATTTGTGAGACAGGAACAAGAAGAAATGCTTTCTATAGCATCATTACAAACATTTCAGCCAAGAGGTTACACCCCAAGCAGCTCTCTATTTTGAATGAGGAAGGCAGTTCGCAGAAAGTAGTTTCAGGGCCATATCTCCTGCTCTTCCTGAAAAACCTGACAACAGTTGGTGAATTCCTAAATTTTTTAAACTAATATATTTGCATTCTCTCAATAGAGTTTCTAAGAGCTAGGATATATCCACTGAGGAACTGGGGCTATGCTGATAATGTTCCACTGTGCACTGTCAAGGGATCAAGGGATTTTCTCTGCTGCTTTTTTTTTTTTTTTCCATACAATATCACTATGATGGATAATGGCATAGAGGGATTGTATCCCCTGGCATCTGGAATGTAACAGTACAATGAATTCTGGGAGAAGAGATAGTGGAGGCACTTGCAGGGGCCAGATAGAAGGGGCATGTACAGGTGTGAAAGAGAAGAGGAAGAAAAGGTAAAGAGGAACTATGATGAGATGAAGATTGTTTAGATATGTGGTGTCTGATCATGGCAGAGAACAGGTGGGCTGAGGAAAGCTCTAAAAATCTACAAACACTTCCCACACAGGATATAGACTTGGACTCAGGACCTTATTTTCTCTCGTTTTCTCACAATAGCAAAAAAATTCACAGGAATCTGTGGACTACAGTCTACAATCATTGCCAATTACTCCCGCTATGTAAAGGTCATTTGCTGTAGATCTGAAAAATCAAATTCTGGTGTTGGTACTTATGTTGAGCACACACCAAACTCCTAGCAAGTTTAAACAATGTATTGACCAGTTAATTACCTAGGGAGTGCAACCATCTTTTATGATCCTATGGACCTCATACTTGGCTGGGTATCATACAGGCTGCAAAAGGGGGCAGGTCCCTTTTATCATAGAAAATTTGTTGAAACAGGCTCTCTTTTGAAAACTCCTTGGTCTCCAGTGAAAGAAAAAAAGTTTTGTAAAAAAATAGTTGGGCTGAATATCTTTCCTCAAGTGGCTAATACACATAAATTTTAATTATTTTTATTGTGTGGCCTGAAACGTTCCTTATCTCATTTCAGAGAACAGAACTCAGTATTCAAATGCTTTCTTGTTCTGCATTAGGAAAAGAGCAGCAACTCTGACATACACTGCCTCATTCAAAGATATTATGTCTTCATAACTGAAAAAGCCTCATTTCAGGAACCTCTTTAAGTGTTGTTTACAATAGCCTCCTGCTATAATAGTCTATTAGAACGATAAAATTGCTATAAAGTGATTTCCCATTACAGTTCTGTGATGGATATAAACTACATCAACCTGTAACCCCAGCCTGTAGCTGAAGCTGCTCCACTGCTGCAGTTCAGCTGAAAGCTGGGTGTTGGCTCAAGCAGCAGTGAGCCAGTCCCAACCCTGCCACCTTCCGCAGGGCCTGTGCTGGCCATCACATGCCGGGTTAGGCTGGAGGCTGGCAGCTGCCAAGCATTCCCTTGGTGCATGGCAGACAGCTGCATTTTCTGGATCAGAGTATCACTTGGTTTTCCACTTAAGCAATATGAGAAAAACTTAGCAAATTACTATGTGAATATTGTATATTACCAGTACAGAACTAAGATACTACTAGAAAGGGATAGGAGGTTATCCAGTACATATGTTGAATATAGCAAAATTGTCCTCTGTACTTTATATCCAGCTTTTTGTACCCTCTAATTTTAAATGTACCTACTGAAAATGGCCTGGAGCTTCCAATCCATTAGCTGTCAGACTGTTCTACAGTCCACTGTGGTACTGGACAACTTATGCAATGCTAAGGATGGCACTGCCATATAACTTTTCACAGATTTGCATAGAAATGTACTTTTCAAAGGTTTAGTGAAGCCACAGGGGAATATATTTATTTTTAAGTGCCTAGGAATAAGGGTCATAGCAACAATCTAATAATTTATGTATAATCCATTGCTAGTGCTTATTCACAAAATAGACTGTATAAATTATGCTGTCTATTGCATAACCATTTTTGTACGAAAGGCTTTAATCAAATAAAAGGAAATGTCCAGAGAAGGTCAAGGAAGCTAGTGAAAGGGCTGGAGAACAAGTCTGATGAGAAGCAGCTGAGGGAGCTGGGGTTGTTTAGCCTCGAGAAAAGGAGGCTCAGGGGTGACCTTACTGCTCTCTACAAGTGCCTGAAAGGAGATTGACCCAGGTAACACGTGACAGGATGAGAAGAAATGGCCTCAAGTTGCACCAGGAGATGTTTAGATTGGATATTAGGAAAAAACGTCTTCACTGAAAGGGTGGTTAAGCATTGAAAAAGGCTACCCAGGGAACTGGTGTAATCACTGTCCTTAGAAGTGTTGAAAAAACATGTGGATGGGGCACTTCAGTGAGGATCATGGTAGTGCTGCGTTAACGGCTAGACTTGATAATATTAGAAGTCTTCTCCAACCTCGACAATTCTAGGGTTCTAAGTATTTTTTGTTCATACGCAGAATAATACCAAAACTATTATATCAGTTTCAAATTCATGCCTTAGTTTATGTCAGAAATCTCATAATAGCAGGTTGGATTTTGTGTGTTCCTCCCCCTCCTCCCCTTGCCAAGCAGATTTCTCCTATCATTTGTCCTCTGAATTTGTGTAGGAAAACTTCAGAATAATGATAGGATGTGTTTTGCCCTGAGCTGGCATGTATTTATATATTAAAGCAATATACCAGTATTTGATAGATCTCATATTTTTTATGCTTCTCTGTTGGTTAGTAGGAAGAGATTTAGTCACAAGAGGGTTTATTTTCATATGAATCAGTAATCTGAAAGCTAAATTCAGAACACAGAAGCAATAAGTCTCTGATTTTAGCTGGAGGGTTGGTATGAATTTCTTCCTTATCACTATTCCTGACATTTAGAAATCTGGTTTGATATTTGATTATATTACTTAATAATTAATCCAGAATAATTTAGCACATCTCCTACCACTTAAAGTTATTTGGTTTTGCTCAACCATTTCTCAACATCATACTTGTAGAAAGGGAAGGACAGAAACGTGATTACTAGAAAACATACTGCCACATCTGTTGTAAGGGAGGGCTGTGTTACATGATAAAAGAATTAATCCTATCTATCTACTTAATACAGATGTTTGGGACACATCTGACTGTTGTGCAGGTGTGAATGTGATTTAAGGGTGTAGATAAATGTGTCTATCTCATAAATATCCTGCTCCAGCAGGATAGAAATACCTGTTACTGTATTGCCTAAGTGCTTCAGCTCAGCTGTGGGAGCCTGGTTTTTCAGGGCAGTGTGATTAAACCCAGGCACAATCCCAACTGTGCCGTGACCATGGAGGTTTGCTCAAACATCTGCATCCATGCAAGAGGCTTGTGCTGGAATGGTTTTGTGGCCAAGACTTGGCCATCCTCACCAGGACAAATCTGTAACAAGGACTTGGTCAGCACCTTTAAACTGTTTGACTGAACCTCCTTTGCTCTGGCTGGAAGCAGTAGAGAAGCATTAAGAAGAGCAGTTTCAGAGGCAGATCAGAGGGGCAGCAATCAGCAGCCATAGATGTGCAGGAGATGGTTACCTCAGCCTCTTAGAAGTAGCTGACAAGGAATGTGTGAATGCAGCCTGAATTTGTGGAAAGAGGGTTTAAAAATTATTTACTTTATTAAAATGTAATTTGCCTCTGTCAGTTAAAACGGGGTAAACTTTGAAAATTAGTAATTTGTTCTATTTTGTTTTTCATTCCCAGCCTTGGATTAAAGGGGGAATTCAGTTTCTCTGCAGGGTGAGTTGACACCCTTGTTCTGGCACCATCCTGCTCTTTTGAATAGTGTCTGATCTGTGAGCTAATCTGATAAATGAAGACATTTTGTGCACACATGGTGTGCATTTTAAAGAGCTTCAGTGTGTTAACAAACTACTCTGAATATGGTGGGCCCCACCAGAAAGCACATAATTTGAGGCAGATGAGAAAGAGATGCAGACTTGAGGAAGTAAAGAAGATCCATTTGGAATGACTGAACAGCCACCACAAAGCTGCTTTCCAGGACGAGCACTTGCTTTTAATACAGATATTTAAAATGTGTTTTCTCAAGTAATTCCCAATCACTTTTTGATACTTCTTTTCAATAATGTAAAATATCCAGACCCATTAATTTGGGGGCTTAACCTGTTTCTTTGTACCTTCAAATTTCCTCTTTCAAGACATGTAAGACAGCTTAATATTTTCAGTGTCTGTGGTCAAAAATGTAATAATTTTATAATTTTGGTGCATATTTATTGTTATCGTTGATTCCCTATACCACTTATGCCACATAGATTCTTTAATGAAATGTATTACAATGATGCTTTGGTGATGCAGATGACAGCATCCAGCAACCATGAAGCCCTTTCACAATGATTTATAAAATATCCATCTCTTAGTCCTACTGTGAGTGCAAATCTGAGTCAAGAAATAAGGGGAATGGCAGGTGGCAGGAGAAAAAAACATAAGGCCAGAATTTCTGACATCCAAGGGCTTATAAATGTACAGAGGGCTTAATTTTATTATTACAAAATTAGTGGGATGCTCAGGATGTTGAGCTTGAACATGTGCATAATCACAGACTTAAGTCAGCACAACTGCTCTTGTCTTCAAAAGACACATATTTGGGCTGTGGTTACAGTGGTTTGGTCTTTGATTTGTGAATGTCTCTTGTTCCTTCCTCTGTGCCGCACACAGTTTTATATTTAGTTATGCAGAATAAAGGGGGAGCTGTGGTGGGAGTGGGGTCAGAAGGTTTGTGCAGCCATGTGAGCTACAGCACAACCCACCTAATCCATGGGAGGACCCTGCCTGGAGTACTGCATGCAGCTCTGGGGTCCTGACTACAGGAAAGAAAGAGCAGGTCTGGAGGAGGCCACCAAGATGATCAGAGAGAGGGAATAACTCTCCTGTTAAGAAAGGCTGAGAGAGTTGGGGCTGTTCAGCCTGGAGAAAACTCCAGGGAGACCTTGTTGTGGCCTTGCAGAACTTAAAAGGGACCATTAGGAAGGATAGGGACAAACATTTTATCAGGGCCTGTTGCAATAGGACAAAGGGTAGTTTTTAAACTAAAAGGCAGTAGATGTGGACTAGATACAAGGAAGACATTTTTTACAATGAGAGTGGTGAAACTCTGGAACAGGTTGCCCAGAGAGCTGGTAGATGCTGCAACCCTGAAAACATTCAAGATCAGGTTGGATGAGGCTCTGAGCAACCAGACCTAGTTGCAGATGTTCCAGCTCATTGCAGTGGGTTTGGACAAGATGATATTTAAAGATCCCTTACAACCCAAACTATTCTATGATTCTAAGATTTTACCAATAGCTCATAATGTACTCATCAATTTCATATAGAACACCATGACTTTATTATGTAAGTACAAATATACACATATATAGTTGGTCATTGCACTGTTCCGTCTATTATAAACCAGAAATACATTCTTCAAAGATTTAACTATTTTAAAACTTGTTGAAAAAGGAAATCAGTAAATAGTGTCTGCAGTACATTTATCATGACAGACTCTGGAATACAGAATGCTACTAATCAAAAGCTTTAATCACAGTGTTTAAAACCCATATTTTTATTTACATTAAATGGAAAAACAAGGGAGATCTAGTTATCTGCATCTTCTAAAATTAGATCTCCTTAAATAAGCACATACAGATTAATCCCATCCAAGAATTTTAAATGAGCCAGCAAAGACTGTTAATATTCATACTCAGACAGTTTTCAAGCATTGGAGAAGTTCCAGAGCACTGAAGGAAAGCAAAGGTTGTGCCAATATTGAAAAGAGATATATAGGTGTTATAGTCCTATCAACTTAATATCGATCCCAAGTATATGGCAGAATGACTAACAGGAGATTCCACTAAGAAAGAATTAAAGAAGAACAATTTAATTCATGCAAATCAATAAGAATGTATGGAGAAGTATACATATTTTTAGGACAATCAATATCCTTTTGTGTGAGAATACAAGTTGAATACAAGTGTTGTAGAAATGTATACTTCTCTAAAATATCTAACTTAATAAAACTTGGAGAAACAGCAATAAAAAAATTAAAATAAATATTTTTTTAAATAGAAAATCATTATGGTGCCTATTAAATTTTAAAAAGGCTGATAGACTTCAAAAGTGGTCATAAAGGGTATATTGATCTTGACTCCTTGTTGGTTAATTTATTTTGATTAGCTTCCAAGAAAACAATAAAATCATTGCGGATAAAATTCACACAGAGCACAGTGATAAAGACAGTGACAAATTATTAAAAGAACAGACTGACATGATGGAACAATCTGATCAGCTAGTTTCAAAACCAGCATAACTGATTGCAACCCAATATTGTTCCCACCACTCTGAACAAAAGCTTTAAGAATACCCACTATAACAGGGGTCCTTGACTACAAGCAGGGTAGGAAGATCCTGTGCTTGAGGACTTCACCCACATCTATATCCAAAAGGGCCAATGAATTCTGAACATAAGAGTGAGAATATTGAATTTGGAGAAGGCAATACTTCAGTCTTCTATTGCCTCTGACATTAATACAAGTATTCCTGAAGCTTTGTACCTGGTAGTAGTATCAATGGTTCACAAAAGATGTTAAAATATTGGAAAGACATAGCAGTGAAAGAATGAATTCACTGGAGTGAAAACATTGGTGAATTCAATTTTAAATAAAAGAAATCCAGGAGCTGCTTGATTTCTGTTTATAGAAATATAGAACCCATCAGGAGGATAATAGGGAGCTTAGTAATCTAGTAGACATGCCTGCATACAGGATTAAAAACTGATATTTTTAATATTTTGCGTGGCATTTTAATATTATGCAGAGCATATTTTGCTGTTCTGTTTCTTTTGCAAGGCAAAATATTGTATTAATATTTGATTTCAGGATGTGCTAAAGTAATCTCTATGACTCTGAAAACTTGGGCTCTTTAATGGATACATCTTTGGTTGGAGACTTATATTGCTTCCCGAAACTGCCCTCTGCCCTCTGTCAGATAACTCAGTGTGACAGATTCCAATGTAACTGTTGTCACAGTGACGTGGCCGCCCAGCTCCCCACTTACTTCAGGGCTGCATTTCTGTCTTTATCTGCAGCAGACCTTTAAACATCTCTCTTTAAGTGCATTCAAAGACTTCTGTGGATTCAAAGATCATTTTCATTTTGTATAGCTAAATTGTCTCTATTTCTTAGATTATTTTTTCTAAAAAACAGTAATTTACTTAGAAATCTATTCAGCAATTTCTTTGATTTTTTTTTCTAGTTTTTGGGAAGCAAAAACTGACAGCTGTCTTTCCTTGTTAACCTATCAGTTACAGAAGCTTTGATATTAAGTTTGTCATGGTGAACATATGCTATAGTGACCAGAATATGTTAGTGCAAAGAAAAGTAAAAGAACACTTAAGACACTTGATTTCCTAACTTTTCATCCATCCTATTCATTCATACAGTATTTTTCTGCTTTAGAATACTCAGTCCAAGAATTACTTTTTTTGTTTTAAATAGTAAAACCCATGAGGTTCTAATCTTGAGATGTTGTACATTGTTGTAGTTCACCCATCTACCCCATCTAAGTGAACTGGACAGGCCTTATCACCCCAAAACTGTGAAGCAGAGACAATGCCTTTATTTCAGTTGAGCAGAAATGATCTAACAGTATAAACTGAAACAGTTCCTGAATGTCAAACTTCTTTCTCAATAAATCTTCCCAGATAAACTTTGTTAGAAACGTCTTGCAGCAAACGTGATCTGAATATGAGAGTGAAAAATCCATGGTTTGTAGCTGGAAAAAGTGTCTAGCTGGCACTCATTTCTACAGAAGTCTGATCTTTATTATGACTGGTACAGCAAAAGAGCTGGGTGCTTATGGGGATTGCAGTGAAGTGGGGGTCCTGTGCTGAGACACCCAATTAAGCTCAGTCTTAAATCCTTCTGAGAGCCTGTTGGAGAACTCACTCCAGTAATTCACCAATCTGTTGAATTAGGTTGTTGAAACCCATTGACCAAAACCACAGTGGTATATTTTCTGCTTGGATAAGTATCCACAATGATAAACACAGGCCTGAAAATACTTGAGACGTTTGCCAGTTATATTCCAGGCTTTGCACACTGGTAAATGTGTATTATGAAAAATGTCATTAGAATCATCAAATTTCACCAAGTCATTTTTAAGATTTGATAGAAAGAATAATAAAATCCCTTGCTAGAATTTTAAAAGAACATGGATAAAGTAAGGGTGTTTCATTTTTTTTCCCTTCCAGATACTGAAAAGAAAATATCACAAGAGCTATAAATATGCCATTGCATAAGCACATTAATATGATACAGTCACAGTATTTTGTTTGCTATTCCCAAGAGGCAAATTACACAGGGTTAGGCTTCTAAAACTTTAGCAGCAGTAGCTGAGAAGACAAGAAGCACAAATGTCAAAGCAGAAATAATATACCAGACACAGTTTGATTTTTCAGAGTCAAATTCTTACTCATTTGCATGATGAAAATTTGGAACACCATAAAAATATTCCCAAATTGATCAACTAATTCCAAATTTATATCACTGTAAATGACAGCCCAATTTGGACTCCAGAAGTTGTATAATTTACTGAAGGGAAAGGATTAAGTATTTATTATGAGCTGTCTTCTGTTGTTTACAATAAGACACATTTTGTCATTGCTGCAAAATGAAACTACATACTTTTCAAAGCTCAGTTTATGGCTCTGTAAGGGAACGGGATTTTTAAAATATTCTTTCTAGAATATGCAAAATCTGAACAATTCTCTTGTAACTATCTGCTGGCTCTACAAGGATAATACCTTGAGGCAGTGAGGAAAACTGAACTTTATTAAAAATTTCATCAAAGAAATGAATAGTAGGCTTGGAGAAAAAAAGAGGGGCTTAAAACACAATATGACACTGCATTATACTTCAGAACCTACAAAGATATAAACCTGTAAAGGGTTTTGACTTCATAGGTGCTGTATAGTTCAATGCAAAGTCAAATGTTGCTGAATGTCTTTGGAAGTATGATCATATTTTGTTCTTCAAAGAGCATTTTATGAAACAGATCTAAATTTATAGTGTTGTTACTCCATCTACTTTTTTGAAATATGTGTGAAGTGGGGAACATGGTGGAAAACAAAAATGCAGGTTGAAATATTGATCACTGAAAGACCTGAGATACCTGAATTGGGTATTTGAAATGGGATCTGTTACCTCTAACGCCTCTGACAATGAGGAGGCTAATCCTTAGGCAAAGAAGCTGCCGTTAATAATGATTAAAAATAATTCCATTACTTAATCCCCAACTGTGAAGTGAATGGGTATTTCTAGTCTAGTCATTAAGGGATGTAGCTGAACCTCACAAGGAAACTTCTGTCCCCAAAAGCATTTTTGTTTGTGTCAAACTAGTCCTTTGCCCAAAGGGCTTTTCCTGAGGAACAGGGATTGGCCTACATAAGCAAACAGATTTCAGCTGCTGTTTTTGCCAGATTCATGGTAAGCAAATAGTTCTCTTTCTCCAGAGCTGTTGGTTTTGACACAAATATCCTTCATTATTTCATTTAAAAATCCTCTAAGTAAATGTTATTTGATACATTAGCCTTTCTACTGTAAAGTGTAGAAAGTTGCTCCATAAAAAAACTCTTCCCTTCTTAGACAACATCTTTCCATTCTTCATCAGCATGTAGATTGGACTTAGAAATTGTAATGCTAATTTAGTTCTTCATAATTATGACTATTAGGTTTTAAATAATTCATTTTTCCTCCCTGCTGGATTACATACTTCAAAAAGTAAGCCTTGCTAAAATTACATGCTCTTGGATCTGGTAGCTTACAGAACTTGCTCATAATGCATGAGACTATGGTCCACTTTCTTGAGAACCATTTTAAAAGCATTCTGTAAAATACACTGGTGTGATTCAGACCCTTGAGGGAGCAATAGGCATAATTGGTTCCAGTTTCAGCTTTTCACTTGCATAATTTAACTGACTCCTTTGTCCCTCAAGTAAAATGAAAGTGCTCTTCAAGCTAGGCTAGGGTGTAGCTCAGCACTGGAAGCAACTCCTAGAAAATGAATGCATTAGGATAGAAATGAAAATTATATGAAGGGAGGCAGCTCATAGATGGCACAAAATGGGGATTGTAAGGTAGCTCCACACATCAGACTTTGATAGACTATCCTGTGGCATAACAGCACTGAACTCCATAACCATCCCTCATGCACCTGTGAAGGATAGGTCCAAGGCTACACTCAAAATCATGCTTGTCTGCCTTTTCTTCAGAGATCCCGTAAATGTATTCCTTCAGCAACTACAACAGCATGGTTCCGTACAAGATTTTATGTGTCTCAATGCTTCCAGGAATGCCTCATATTAGTGATTCATGGCCTCTCTGTAAGTAGTACATGAAACACCAAGTGAAGAGGAGTGTGAGGACTGCAAATCACTCAGACATGTCAAGTGTCACACATTGCACTCGCTGCCAAATCACCCTGGCAGCAGAGTGCCATGGTCTCTCCTCTCTTGCATCTCAACTGATGGGCATTCTTGGTCCCTCCTTCTACCACAGTTCCCTAAGTTTGGCTTCTCATACACTGGGTCACCAAAGAAAAAAAAAAAAAAAAAGAGCAAGTCATATTTATGATTACTTCGGAAACTGCTCTTGTGGAACAATAGAAACACAGCCCAGTTTAACACATATATTATAATTAGATTTTGTAAGCATGTAATATAATTTTGTTCCCTAAAGAATGGAGCCTAGGTCCTCTTTGAGATAAAGCTGCAGATCCATTCCTGGCTGTCTGTGAGAGATCAGAGGGTCTCCTTTATTACCTGTACTCCACATTTAATTATTGTTAACTCTTCATGGAAGTCACAGCACTGAGAATGCGAAACATACATAAAGACATCTAATAACAGTGCTAATTAATATTATATATGAGCATTAAAGTTAACTTGTCATTTGTGGTATGTTCTCACAATATGTTCATCAGTGCGCAAAATTGGCCTCTCATTTATTATTTCATGCTTGTGTCAGAGCATGATGGTACTGATTATTTTGGGTTACTTCAAGTACCTCATTCTGGATCTGCAGATCTTGCACTCTCACACATCTTCAGTTCAAAGAGGGCAGCTTCTGTTTCTGCGCACAGCCATTATATAGGTTGTCATTTGCATCTCTTTTAAAGCCTGCTTCCAGAGAAAGTCTGGGAACATTAGTTATAAAAATGCAGACTGCATTTCTCTTAAATCAATTAAAAGGCAAACATCATTATAGATTGTCGCGGATAAACAGAATTTACACATCAGCTGGCCTCACAAAAGACTCCTAATTTTTGTATTGCTTTTTTGAAATTAACTCCTTGCATGCTCAAGGAATACAGAGACCCATTTATCTTCAAAAAGCACTTCCCTTTGATCTCAGCTTCTGTCATTCCTACCTTCCTGGATAAAAAAAGATGATAGATCTTAGTATGAAGCTCACAAGTGCCTTAGAAATTTAGCACTGAAAATGAAAAATGCAGAGAAATTATTCTGTGACATTGAGGAGTAGAGCGGTGCTCATAACACGGGTTCATCGTTTGCCCAGCATGGGGAATCCTATCTGAACACCTCTGTAAGTGTCAGCTTCTCTCCAGCAAAGCTCTCCCCAGGCCAGCTGGCTGCTGACCTTGTGAAATGTACTAGCTCAGCAGAGCTGGGGCTGATCTGCTCTAATTCCCTCTCTCTGGAGCTTTTCTTTCCCACCAGAGGGCATACACTGTGAGCACACAACTGCCTTCAGAGGAATTTGAAATATATATTGTGTGCTAGATAAATGAACTGACTTGAACGCCAAGATTTTGTACTCAATTCCATTCAATGAGGCTGTTAATTCATCCTGTTGCTTACTGGGTAAATTATTCCATTTGCTACACAAGCAGTTGGTTTAGCATACTTTTGTTTGACTTTGCAGAGTGCTGGATGCGCAGTGCTTTTGAATAAGGCCATTCATTTATTTAGCTACCGAGCTAGCTGGTGGTACTGTGCTGGTATTCACCCACATCTCTGGATACCATGGAAATAGTTGCTCCCTGGGTTCTAAGCATGCCTAAAATTTTAATGTACATAGCAGTCACTACAACTATTTTAAAAAATGTGTCTACAGTGGTAATTTAGGTGAATTGTGTGGGACTAAGTGTGGGTATGAAGATGGCTATGAGGAGGGGAGGCAGCAGCACAGCAGGCTGCCAGGGTGCTGGGTGGGAGATGTCCTGAGGATAACTGAGGTCCGTAAAAAGGGTGGATTATGGCACGTTTTGAGATTTTCATTTTCCTGTATTGTAGCAATACAAGCAGGGCAGAGAGACGGTAGGAAGAGGAAAAAGAAGGAGAGAAAAAGAAACTACGTTTCCCGGCGTGCCCCCGCGGCCTCGGGGCGGTGCGGGAGGAGGGAAGGGCAGGGAGCCGCTGTGGGAGACGTAACATGGGCGCCTGAGGCCGGGGCGGAGGTCGGGGTGGGCTGAGCGCGGGGCCGGGTCGGGGCGCGGGCGAGGCCGGTCCGAGGGGATGGGCGGGCTGTCCCGG
>VZTJ01006620.1:2053681-2104583 GCA_013397795.1 Orthonyx spaldingii
GGGAAGGCTCGGCATTAGTGCTGCTCCCCGCCTCTTCGAGGAAACGCCGGCTCGGCGGCTTCCGAGACCTGCCAGGAGTTCCTCAGTCGGGCGCCTGGACCAGGGGATCTGTCAGCTCCCCGCGATTTCAGCCTCCCAGAAGTCCTGAAGTTGCTTTAAGAAAGCTGTTATCGTCAGTTCCTCTCTGCTGAAAGAGTTAACAAAATGGAAAAGAAAAAATCAGAACGTATCTTTTTGATGAGAGTTACGATAATATTTTTTTTTAAAGTTGGTTATTATATACATTATTAATTCGGATTTTTTTGAGGTTCTGAGGTAAAGGTCACTGTAAACTAATGATTAGAATCCAACCTCAGGCTACTTGATTTAATTGGTTGGTTATGAATCTTCCCTGCCAGCTCTTAGAGTTTTATTTTACATTTTCTACCTTTACAAAAGTGCATTCCACAAAGGAAGAAGAGAAAACCAAATCGGGAGGTATGGTGAAACTGTTACTGAAAGTGTTGTCAGATACCTAAAGTAAACAAAAACATTGCAGAAGGCTGTGTTTTGGGTTAATTGTGTTTGTTTGGTTTGGTTGTTTTTTTGAGTTCTGGAGTCTCTCAGTAAGTTATCATTTGTTAACAGTAAAGTGATTGCAAGATACTTGGTTTACAGGAAGCTGAACCTGCCCCTTTAAACTGAGTGAAAGGATATTGGCTTTATGTTACTTATTACCTTTTTTTATTCTAATTGTGAAGTCTGACCTTAGCAGTAGTAAAGGTTATAGTCCTTTAAACTCCATCTGAAACTTGCTGTTTGTACAGTAAATATTTTCAGTGGTGCTGGTTCTCAGTTGATGAGGTGACGATGTGCTCTGTTGATGTTTATTGCACTGCTGTGAATCAGGCTGTAACAGACTGCAGGCTGTTTTCTCACAGAACCATTAAACTTGTAAAATACTCATTAATGTTCTTGATGACAATTTAATTGTATTTTAAAATGCTTTCACTAGGTTCATTCCAGCCAACGAATGAAATGATGCTCAAGTTCTATAGCTTTTATAAGCAAGCAACCCAAGGACCCTGTAACATTCCTCGACCTGGATTTTGGGATCCAATTGGTAGATACAAATGGTAACTTTTCATGAGTTGTTATTTTCGGGATTTTTTTTATGCTTGGAGTGGAGATGTTTAGAAGAGTAGGACTTGGAGAAAGAAATTCACTAAACTCTTTCTTAAATAAAAAACATTTATAACCTTTGATGCTTGAATTAGTTATCTGTTGCATTCCAACTTTCTAGCTCAGATGATTTATAACTTCTCAGAGTTGCAGGTGGAAACATTCCCTTGGATTATGCAGGTGGGCAGGTTTTTCTTGGACAACCACTATCACTGTACTTCTACAGTGTTTATCCCGTATTGTAAAATGAAATTGTAGGTGCTCTGCAGAATGAGTGATGTGGATGAGTGTCTGGAGTTCTTCCTTCTTGAGTTTTCATGTGTAATGTGAGCCAGAAGTAAGTAAGTAAGTGCTCACTGGCAACCACTAATGCAGCTCCGAGCTCTTGGTGGGGAAGTTGGGTTTATGTGTCTTTCTGGTTTGTCTGCTCAGTGGCAGGGCTTCCCACTATCTGTGTTTTCCTTGTCCTAGGAAGACTTCTGATTCACCAAATTGCTATGTTGTCTTTGAAAAGCCAGTGTGAATGTTTTCCTTACAGTATTTTAATGATGTTTTGTCTTGAAGAACAAGTATTTTTGCTGTGTTATGGTCATGGTGGTCTTGAGAATCTGTGAAATGATTCATAGGAATTTTTTCCCCCTTCCTTCCTCATCAGCCTCCCCAAGCCAGAGTGCAGGGGACAGACTAGGCCAGTGAGCTGTCACCCACCTGGTTGGTTGTAGCTGGAATGTGAGCCACCAACCATGGTGGTTTTCTGTGAGTGGGACAAGTACTCTGCAATGTCAAATCATGTGCAAGACTGAGGAAAGGTTTTATTGCAGTCTGTGTTCTGACAGATTCCTTGTGCAATACTGATAAATTTGGTTAGAGATTTCTGTCTTGCAGAGTTGAAGAGGGGAAGATTTTATTTAGGTCATAAGTAGCTGCTGTGGTAACTGGGGGCAATAGCTACACTATTTAATACTACACACTGATGTGTCTTTCCCCAGTTGCTAAACTCAAAAAGGACAGATTTTTCTTGTAGCCTGTTCTACCTCAGTGACAACTCGTGAATGCTGGCGGAAGTCTCTGGGCCTGTTTGTTTTGTACAGCAGAGGATCTTAAACCCAACTTAGTCAAAAGGGTCATGTGTGTGTCTCATATCTGGGCCTATTTAGAACTTACTGGGTACAAAATCATAGGTAGTCAGTGAGGAACTCTTCAGTACCCAGTTTGTTCAGTTTGTTGCTGCTTCTCCCTCTATGTGATTATCCTAGCAAATGATATATTTTTACTTTAAAAAAAAAAAGTGAATCGTTCTTGCATTTTAATTGTATCAGAGAAACTTTGGACATTACATAACTGACCTACTTAAGGCCAAGCTGGAAAAAATCCAGTACGCCCTGAAGATACTGAAGGTGTTTGCGACTTTCTTTCCTAGGGATGCTTGGAGTGCCTTGGGAAACATGTCCAAAGAAGAAGCCATGATAGCCTATGTTGAAGAAATGAAAAAGGTATGTTTAGTAATGAGTGGAAGGGATTTTCTAGAACAAACGTTCCAGAAATAGAGAAATGTGAGGCGGGTCTTGCTGACTACTCCTGCCAAAGCTCCAAAATGAGTTATTGCCGATGTGAACTGTTACATTTCAGTACTGTGCTGTTTGGCCCACGGGGAGAAGAAAATTACGAAGTTCCTTCGAAAGCTACAGAATTTGTGTTGTTTTCAGAGAAACATGAGAGCTCTAGCTGATACAAAGCTTAAATGACAGAGCTAAAGAAAGTGAAATATTGAAATCATTGTAAAGGGGGCATTAAGGAAAAAAATCTGTGCTGCAAACTGCCTCAGTTCTTAGAGCTGAGAGAGGTAAGTGATCCTTGTCCTGGAAAAGAGACTAAAACAACTTTCCAGAAGGACTCCAGGAGAAAAGGTCTCACTCTCATGACTGGAAACATGAATATAATCAAATATGTAAACTTAATAATTTTCAATTTTTCAGGAAGAACTCAGCAACCTGAATTTTCTGTACTTGTTATGAAAATATTCTGTGTACATTGTAGTTGCAGTGAAACTGTTAGCATTGAGTAATATGCTCTGTTTTGGAATAGATGTGTAACTTGTAAACAGTCACAGTTACCATATTAAGCAGGAATTGAGGCATTAACTAAAGTAAACAGAGTTAAAGTTTCATGTCTTTTATTAACCAACCCTTTTCACTGCAGTCTTTTCACTGAAACTTTTAGAGATGACTTTTCCAGTTTAAAGATTGTTTGCTGTCAATCTGGATTAAAGTATAGTTATAATCTATTATTACAATAAGGTTAGCATCAAGGGGAGAAAATCTAAGTTCTACTCCAAATATACTTGCTTTTTGCCTAGGCCACTATCTTGACATCAAGCTCTGAACCTGTTTAATGGGAGATGCAACAAAAATTTTTACTAGGCAAGGAGCTCAAGTCTCATTTACTGTTCTTTTTCCTGTGTGTAGTTTTGGTAATTTAGTTCCTGCTAGTGTTATTGTATCTGCTTTAAAATGAAAAATAAGCAACTCCAGAAAACACAGAAGGCCAAATACTGTTTATTTGATTAAAAATCTCACTAAATTTTAATAATTCTTTTGAATGTGTGCTGCAAGGTTTAGTGTTTCATTTCAAATCTTGGATTCAGTATGTGTTGATATTTCAGTAGATTACCATATGGGTTTTTTAGGTGCAGTAGTTGTTTTGGTCAGGACACTAAAACTAAGTGAAACTGCAATGTTTGTCCTAAAAAAACTCTAATAAGCCTCCTGTGAGGAAGTCTGCTTACTTGACCCTAATGAACCACAAATATTCTGCCTCTGTGCAGGTTACACGCAGGGATTGGACAGCAAATGACTTCTTGCCTTGCTCAGCTTTGAAACTGGGGAATCTGTTTACCCTGCATTGGTGCTGTTTCAGCTCTCACATTTGGAATACTAGCTTCAGTTTTTCCATCCCAATTGATTCTACTTGAAATGTCAATGAAAGTGCGCTTCAAATGGATCCAGTGGGTTTTTCTATCAGCACATACTGCACTAATTGTGGACTCACTGTGGGCAGTCTGCTGTTGCTGCATAGGGGTCCATGTCTAAGGGGGCAAAAACCCACTTGTATGCTGATATCCCAGGACTGTGTTTAAGGGTGTATTAGACTGCCATATTCCCCCAGCTCTGGGGCATTCCCTGGCATTTGCACATTGTGTTGGGCTATGCGTGCATCAGATGACCCTGTCACAAGATTCTAAATTTGTTTTGGGGGTTTTTTCCCTCCTCAATATGGTAACCTCGAAAATCACAGTTGAGGAATGTGTCTGGGTGAGGTTTTGATACCCTGGTGAGGGACGATCAAATGTCTTATTTTTAGTTGAAATAAATAAAATGCACCTGATGTCAGATTCCAGGTTAGTTTAAGTAGCATTTCTGAAATTTTATTTTGCAATACTGTTTAAACTAATTTGTTTACATTTCAAATATATTGCTTTGTTATATGTTAGAAATAAGTGCTATCTTATCATGAAGTGTTAACATTTTGTGGTGTTTCTAATTTAAAACATGAGTATATACGAATTGTCTGACATCCAAGGATAACAGTAAATCAGGATACATAATAACTTATTTTTCACTTTCAAATTTTGAGATTGCTTATTAAGTCTAGTGGCCATATAAGCAAACAGTTGTTTTTGTTTGTGAAAATATTTTCTCTTTTCATGCTCATGTAAAAGCTAGCAGTTAGAAAAAATTCTAAGAATTGCTTTAAGTAGCACAGAATATATTGAGGTCTGTTGAGAATACATGAAGAGCAGTAATGTGCAGACATCATAGAAATGCATGAAACAGTTTACAGAGCTGACTATAGAAATACATACATAACAAATACAAGCCTTATTCTCAAATAGGCTTCTTGTTTCTCTCAATGTTATTGAAGCAAAAAAAAAAAAAAAAGGCAATCACAAAGCTGTTCAATCTCTGTATCATATTCAGCTTTGTATCTGAGTATTTCTCCCTGACAAACACAATGAATTATGTACACTGAGCAGATCAGAGAAGTGGCAATGAAACTGCAGTTTGATAGAATTGTTATGTCTTGGTATCTGTGACTGGTTTGCAAGTGTTGGCTTGTGAGGTGTTGGCCTGCCTGGAGCTCCTGCTTTGTGCAACAACGCTGTAGCTTTTGCTTCTGCTGCTGACTGGTGTGCTTGGTGCCTTTGAGCAGCAGGGTCTGTGGCAGCATGGACCTTCCTTCCTCTGTTGCTTTCTTGGTGCCCTTCAGGAGGAGGAGGTGCACGGTAGCTGTTAGTTTGCTTCAGTCTGAGTTCTTACTTACAGCTATTGCCACTTTTAAAATAAGGTAACTAAAAAAGTAGAGGATGAAAGAGAACAAAGCTATTGGCAAAAAAAGAGCTTGTTTGAAAGGACTTAAACTAGAATGGGGCAATAATACCATATGCTTGTAAGATTGTATTCAACTATTGAATCTCTTCTGTTTAATTTATTTTAGATTTAAGGTTTTGCATGCCTATCATATGATCAAAGATAATTGTTTTTGTAACTTAAAATGAAGAAATGCTCCAAATGACTTCAAAAGCAGAACTTGGTTCTAGTTTGTTCTTCTTCTAAGTGTGTGTTTGTGCTGTCCCAGTTTTGCTGTATTGTGTCCATGTTTTTGTTTGGGTTTAGAAAGACCTAGTAGTGCACTTCTGATCTGCTCCTTAGGTTCCATAGAAGATGGCAGGGTTTGACAGTACGAAGAATCCTTTAAGACAAAACAAGTATTTCCGTTTTGGTTTCTCTGCAGAAAGACTTGTCTATAAAGTAATTATATCAGATATAATTGAAATTCAGCCTGTTGAAATTTGAGATAGTTTAGTTTGAAATTTCTGAAATAATGGATTCCAAGGTCTACTAATAAATACTGTGTCAAGGCTGTGTTTTAGTGTTGGCAAATGCATTAGCTCTCTCACCTTGTCTTCACCTGAAAAAATTTAATATATGTAGAAGATTCTTGTTCAATGACTTAGTTTTATGTTGTTTCCCTCTAGTTAAAAAAAAAACTTTAAAAAAGTCAGAATAATATGTTTAGTGACTTAGTGAAATGTTACTGAGCTTTACAATGACCAGTAGTTTCTAAAATCAGTTGCAATGAATGAATGAATGAATCATTAAAATGCTGTTTCATAAGATGCTTCATATTTTGGACTTGTACAGATTCTTGAGACTATGCCAATGACGGACAAAGTTGAAGAGTTACTACAAGTAATAGGCCCATTCTATGAAATAGTAGAAGATAAAAAGAACAGAGGATCTGACCTAACATCAGGTTCGGACAAATAACTTTCTTTGTGCTACTAATAATCATAAGTCATTGTTTTTGGGAGCTTGTTTTCTGTAAATGATTTAAAAGCTAAATGGTGCATCTCTCTGTTCATTCTCTTTACCATATGGCAGTTCGAATGGAGAAAGTCTCTAAGTATTTGGAAGGTAGGAATAATAAATTATGTGTAAATCCATCGTTTCCATTATTTTGGTGCTATAGGAACTTCCTGCTAACACTTGTGGCTTCTGGGCTTGCCACCTCATTAGGCTGGGTTTTGTTTTATTTTACTTTTGAGGTGATTAGATCCAGGAAGCTGCATGTGTAGTCCTTGTCGACAGGCTTTTTGAGCTGCTGAAGGAAGCCTGAAGAAAGGAGAGTATTTAAAACAAAACAACTCTCCCAACCAGATATAGTTTGTGCCTTTCTATTAAGAAAAGGAACAGCTAATGTATACTGATACATTCTGATGTGGCTGTGGATTATCAAACTGAATGCAGTTCTGGTAATCCAGCTCTGTCAGCTGATCTAATTTTTTTTTTTTTAAATTAACAATTAAACCCCATGCTTTTAAAATCATGGCTTCTCTAATACATACAAGTTTTCCAAGGCTCAAGTTCATGAAGAGAATATTTAAAAATTTTAAATTACTGACAGGTGGCAAACCTAGTGGTGTCACAGCTGCATAAAAATCTGTGTGTTGATTTTTGTTTAGCAATACCATTGTGAGAATGTTTTCATCATACCAGTTATTGTGTTACAGGTAACATGTTCATAAAATTGTCATGCAAGTCTTACAGTTGTTTAAATCTGGCTTAAAATGACATTTAAAACCTGAAATGCAACTGGGCAAAACTTGAAACTGTTTTTAAAAACCAAATCCATTGCACAAATAAATTGGTTAATGTCTTTAAGAAGTGTGAGTCAACTGGTTAAGTTGCCTTTTGTATGTGGCTTTTTCCCCCCTACCTTAAAGGAACATGGTTTTGTTATCAAGCCTCAGAGAAACAGAAATAGTTTTTACATGGCCATTTTGGAAGTGGGTGTGACTTTTTTCTCAATTGAAGTTGTGTATACTTCATGTGTGGGATGTAATAAGTTTGCCTGACAGCTGGATTGATGGGCAGGTAAGAGTATCAGTAGATTCAGGTCAGTGATCTGTGTAATAAGGATTTACTTAGACTTGGTCTATTGCACATTGCCAGAAGCCACTTCTTTAAAAAAGTGACTTGCCTCAATACACAGAGAATCATGGAAGTTAAACTGTACCTGCTTCCATAACAAATCTAGCATACTTGATTTTTAAAGAGGCAGCTTAAACATAAGGCAGTGTAAGTTAAACAGCATAGCAGATTTCAGCTTTACCTTGTTGTGTCATTGTTGCAGTAATTCTGGTGATATGTCATCATTCATACCACTTACAGGTGCAACATCTGCTTATGGCACAATAAATTAGGACAGAATTTTCACAAAGTCCCTTTATGTTACAACTTTACCATTGCATTTAAGGTTTTGAAGCCCTTTCTTTGGTGCTCTCACCACTTCACTGATTAAAAGTGAAGCTGGAAATAATTATTGTTGTTTACAATACAGATATAAAAGTATTTCACAGAAGTATGGAAACATGATTACCTTCATTCTTTCAGATACCCACTAAAGAATAGAACCAATGTACCCAAGTCTGTGTTTGAGATGATGTACACTCTGGTGACAGTCCTGTTAAACATTGACACGGTTATGTTTTGATTGTGTGAGTTTATCCAGTCCTGTTCCTCACCCCCAAGTCCCTACAGTCTGTAGATTCTGTTGTGGAAGGTGTGTTTTTCAGGGCCAGGCAGTTGGTATGATCTGAAAACTGGGACCCTTCTCTTGACTACCTTGCTTGATATTGTACTCCCATCTTCTGGTCCATTCTGTTTTGAGTTTGCCTTCCATTCTTCCATCAAACTTTAATCTGTATGCAGATCATTATCTAATTGTTTAAGAATTGCATGCCACTACCTCAGAATCAACTGTTTCTTGAATTAGTGGAAGAGGATTGTCTGTAAGTTTGTGTACATCAGTTATGGCTTGTGTGTTGTTTCGAGCAGATTGGCCTCAACAGAAAAGTTATAGCTTTTTAAAGGTGAATTTTTAGTCTTTGTGGTTTCATTGAAAATGTTAAATACAAACCATTGAAATACTGCCTTTCTGAAACAATAGAGCTTGTGGCTCCTTAATAAAGAACACAGAAGTCTGACATACTAGTATTGAAATAAATGACTTGTAACATCTACTAGAAACCCTGGACAAACTTACTGGGTCCATGGGTTACAAATATCCAGACTTTAATATGTTGGTAAAGAAAGAAAAATAGAGAATTCCCTTCAATAGGCTGAGCAGATCTGAGAGTTATTTTGAAAGCATGTAACCTGGGTAGTGTTTGGACAGGTCATGCTGCAGCTGTGTGAGAAGCTTGACTTCTCTGGAAAGCTGTGTCAGTAGTGTCTTTTTGACAGATATGAAGTGCTTCTTTACAGAAAGAGTCATTGACAAATTATTTTTGGGTACATTAAATACTTGACATCGAAGAAGAAAGTGGGCTTTTAGCTGACATAGCACTGCAGGAGGGAAGAGGTAACTTTTGCAGCTTTATAGAACGACTTGTTTGTAGCTGCTGGAAGAGTAGAGGGACTGTCATAATGTGGATGGGTGCTTTAGAAGATAAGCATTTTAACTTTTTGCACTTGCTGGTGAATGCACAAGAAATCTGATGTCTAAGCCAACGTTAAAAGGCAAACTTCAAACCAGCATTGCTGAGTAAATGTGCAATGTTTAGAATGGGCATTCAAGCTTTCTTCTTGTGTAATACTTGAAGAAGCCAAAGGGTGGGCTAGGATTGGCACCTTAGTGATCTGATATGGGGTGGAAAATATTGAGAGTTTCAGAGCCAATTCATCCTTCAGAATGTTTCCCTGAGAATATTTGTGGATATTTTCTTTTTCCTGAATGAGAGTAAATCCAAAGGGGGGCAAGAAAATCCCTATCTGACAGGCCCACACTAAGTTAAGGAATCTGAACAACTGAGCAAAGTATCTGGAAACTATTTACAAGTTGTTCAGTAGAATTTTTCTGTATAATCTTTCTGCTTTGTGATAAGGCATTTAATCTGTTCTAAAATCCTACCAAATAAAGATGACCCTTTGCCTGCATGCAGAGTAGCAGTGGTGTTAGTAAGTCTTCGTGAAAACAACGTGTTTCCTCCAGTGACAAGAAGTTAGGTACTGCAGAGGCTGTAGAAAGTTTCAGCATTATAATACTCTTAAGCTTTGGCTTCCTAAGGAGTGTTTCTCTCCTGAAAGCTTTGCTCCCAGCTGTGTTGCAGATGCACTGGGTGAAGGTCTGTTGAAGCAAGGTGATGTGTATTGCTGCCTGTGCTGGTTTGGGGCAGTGCTGATGGCAGCATGGGCTGTTAAGGAGGAGCCCGTGCAGGGCACTGCTTGTGTGAATGGCGGAAGCTGCCTGGCTCACAGGCAGACACAGCTGTTTAACATTCTGCTTGGTGTCTTCCTGCAATGGATATGAGAGTTAGGTTTAAAAGGCAATACCTGCTGAGGTCTGTGAATCTTCTTAGTCATACATAAGCAGGGAGAAAAGTGCTAAAATCCCTGTTGCTCATAACTGCGGTGGGTTATTAGGTTCTGTTAGTGGCTGCACCACAATGAGGAGTTGCATTGAGGCAGGAGGAGCTGCTGGGTATGTGGGTGAGTGAGGTTTTTAAAATCCTATCCTTTAAACTTTTCTCCCCTTCTAGTTTCCAATTATAAATCAACAGGTATAATCAAGGTTACAGATGATATTCAGAAAGGCTATTGTGAAACTTATTATACAAATATTTTTGTTAATATCTCAGTAATTTAACCTTCAGAAGTGTCTAGAACATTCTCTCCAGCATTTGCTGCAGGATAGGATTATTATAGAAGATTAAGGGCTGGGCCAGCAAGTGCCAGTCAGTGGAGATACTCTGTGAAATATGGAATCAGTGTCTCAACAAGCTCTGGCTTGTCCTGTTGCAATCTATACCTGCTTCAGGCTTTACACATCAAATCTCAGTCTCCTTTGTGACTCGACTTCAAGCTGACGGCTTTATGTCAGTGCTGTGTGACAGTGCTGGAAATTAGGGCAGAGCATCAGTGTAGCTCTAAGCCTGAGTATTTCAACAGCTCCCCTCTCATCCATAGTGGTAGAGAATATATTGCCACAGGGTGAGCGGCAAAGTATCCAAATGTGAAAATGTAAGATTAAAAATTGTTTCTTTGTAAGTGGAGGGAGCTATGAGAAGATTTCTTCCATGGAAAGAAAAGCCTCTCTGTGTTGTGATTCATGCTGGGTTGAGTCAACAGTAACAGTTTTGGTGCATAATTGGTTGTTGAACTTGGATTTTTTTCCTTCCAGCTAGAGAATATTTCCCTGCAAAAGGGAAAGTAAATGTCAAAAGCTCTTCAGGTTTCATAGTCTAGAAGATGTACCCACTTGCTATAAAATTCTGGTGTCTTATATTTTAGCTGTCTCATTGTAGTTAAGATCTTGTGATGAAAGAACTGGAATCCGTATTTCTCACAGCTCTGTTCTACAAAGACAAACTACAAAGAAACAGTGGATAGAGGTATGGGAGGCTGGGGAAGGACAGATGTAGGTAGTGGTATCTTGACTGCTGTCAGAAAAGTTCCTGATGGACACAGTCTGGTGTTTCATGTTTAACTTTGTATGGCAAAAAAAATTAATCATAGTCTTTAAGATGCATGGAAAAGCCATTTGTTTTACCTCTGAAGCTGTATTTGATGTGGGCTCTGTAAAAGGCAGTTCAGATGGTAGGCTTGAAGCTAATGGCAGGGGAATATAATGTTACTTCCTTTTTGTTTGTTTTTCTCTTGTACAGGGCAAAACAATTTTTGATTCAGGCTACAATATGTGACTCAGGAATGTGACCTTTTGTTGTTTTAAAGCATAATTCAGTTTTCTTTATAGGGTTCTGAGTTCATTGTGCTCACATTTCTTATTTTCTGGGACAAAACTCAAGAGTGTAATAATGCTTCCTACTTGCCACGCAAAGTGAAAGTTCCAAATGATGACTGTATCTCTTCTGCACAGAAGAGAGCTTAGCAGGTTTTGCTCCTCCCAGAGGGAAGTAGTACCTGACTTGGGGACATCCTGGATCCTGGAATGATCTTACTATGCTTGCAAGTTACAATATCTGAGAAGCAGCCGTTCTTCATGTTCATTCTCGCATGTTGGCTGAGATGCTGACAGTGAGCTGGCACAGCCTGGATGCATTGGCCTTGCTGCACGCACACCGCGTAACCAAGCTGCGTGTGCTCGGTGGCCCCGTGCTCTCGACATCCGGGGGCCTCAGTGGAACTGCCTGCCAGTGCTAGGAATGCCTGTGGAGCAGCTGCTCTTCTCCCTGGGCTTCCCTCTGCCAGGAAATCCCAGGCAGGTTGTCTCTACTGCAGAAGGCCCTGGAGCATCAGGGAGGAGGGAAATGTATTGAAGTCAACCCCAAAACTTGGTGTCCTTATTTATATGGCACATACTCTGAAAATCCGAGGGAAAAGGCACTGGGGATATGGATAGAGATGATAAACTCCTTAGATACTGAAGAGTGTAAAGGTCTGGCATGACTAGTCAGTAATCCTAAATACTGTACTTGCAAGTTAATATAAATGTTTGAGAAGTTGCTGTTTTCTGTGTTTGTTCTTATCCACAAACTATTGTTTTAATGTTTATTAATGGTAAATAAAGATTTGAATATTGTTGATTAAATTGTTTTATTAAATACAGTGGCATCCCTTTGAGTGTAACAGCTTGGAAAGCACATAAGCAGAGAGAGGAATGCTGACAAAACAAGGCTATAGTCTTTTGGAGTATATTAAAAGAAAAATGAGGAGAGGCTTTTTCCATTATGGTAAAGTTTAGGAAGACTAAAGCACAAAAAAAGAGAAAAACTATCTATAGAAAGATGTGGCTGCCCCTGTATGTGTGCTTAGTGTGTACATTTTTCAGAGAACTTGCACCTCATACACCTAAATTTAAAAGAAATAAAACCATGGTAATTAAAGCAATGATTTTTAGATTTTTCAGTCTGTATTTCTGACACTCTTCTAAAATCTCTTTTTGTTTGTGATGGCCGCTTGTTTTAGTGTTGAACAGATGTTACAGAGCAGGCTGGGCCCCCAGAAATTTTCTTTGTAGTGTCGTATATTAAAAAGAATGCAAGGAAATGAGGGTATAGAAACTCTTGTTCTGGCTGAAGAGCTTATTGCTCCCAGATGCTTGCATATACCCCTCGTGTCTCATGCAGTCTCTTTGCAGTATTTTGGTACAGCAGTTTCAAAATGAGGGGTCGATTTGTGTAACCAAGTGTGTTGGAAATGGCAGAACATGGTTGCACAAACTTGGAATTGAAGCAGGGCGCCTACTTGGATCGGTAACAAGCATGAAACATCAAGGGGTGATGGCTAGAAAATAATTACAGTTACCTGATTATCAAAACAGTTTTGTACAGCATATAGCCTACTTGAGACTTGGCATAAACACAGGCGTGCAGGGAGATCCCTATACAAGGTGATGTCAGTGTAGGTCATGGAAATAATCTTCCAGTGGTTAAGATTTTGCTGCTATTGAGCAGATAATAAAGTTACAGTATTTCACAAAAACATGTAATTTTTATTAAACAATGAGGGTGTACACAGCTAGCTAAATGTTTTATCATGTCTTTCATGTGCTGTTGTAGACTGGCTCCTGATCACTGGTATTTTCTAAGCATGTGAGAGGCTGTAGAACTTGTGTGACGATGATACTGTGGTGTACTGGGCTAACCATCAGTACAGCTCCAGCAGTGCATGTTAATTTTGTATAAGAATTACGTGCCTGTTCATCAAACAAAAATACGAGGTATTTGAGAAAAACCTGCTAGGCAAGGTTCTCTTTGTAAAATGACCTTCAAGCTGGGGCAGATCTACAGAAGCATTTAATCTCTGAACTCCCATCTGGGTAACAAAAACGGCCTCGAAATATGTGGAGAGTTAGAAATCACATACTTACTTTGGAGAAACTTAACCCCATTATACAGATCATTGAGAAGAACTGTAATGCTGCTTTTAAAGAAATGTATTTAGAATGGCTTGTAGGAAATTCCTTAATAGAGCTGACTCTAGAAAATAAACATCTAGTGAAACCTTGTAGAAAAGCTGCATGCCTGTTCTTCATACCCTATCCATCTTGCCTTTTTTTTTTTGGTCAAATCCTTCTTCTTTCTGTTTCGTGTTGTCACTGTTACACAGCTCCTGCTATTTAGCATTAAAAACCCCAAACGCACACTCCAGGCTTTTATAGACTAGAACTCCTTCAATGGCTAAAAAGCAGTACATCTTTGGTTTTAAAAACTGTCACAAATCTCGCAGTTTGATGTTGTGTGTAGTGAGATGAAAGTAATAAACCAAGAAGAATTCTATAGTATCTAAACTAGGGCAACAGAAAAAGCTGCTATCATTTGGCATGCAGTTGAAGTGAGTAAATGAAATAAAGGGATGAGGGGTGGCTGGGTGGGATTAGCACAAACCAAGTAAGGTTTTAAAAACTTGCTTAACTTGTGTCAATCACATTAAGAATATACATTCCTCAGGGAACAGCCATTAACCTGCTAACAGGGGATGTAGAAGTCACTGCTAGTTGGCTCTGTTCAGTCTAACCCTGTCACCCCCAGGATTAGTCATCATCTCTGGTTCCTTAGCAGATACTCAGAGCAGCAATGAGGATGGCTGCCAACCGTGCCTGGTTTTACCATGTAGTAAAAGCCATTGGGGATGGACCTGATGAGGATAGCGTAAGGGTTTTAAGGAAAAGCACACAGTTAGGCCTGGCATTTCAAGTGACTAAGCTCTGTACAGAGTTGTGTTCTTAGAGTCAGCATCAAAGCAATGCCTCTATGGCTTTTGGGAGCACTGTTGCAAAGAATGACTGTGGAAGAAACATGATCCTGATGGATTTCAGTTATTCCAGTGTCCTGTGGTGTGATACCATAAATCTGTACTATTGATACATTCTCTCAGTTCCTCCTCTTAATTTAAATGTATGTGATATATCACTTAGAAGTTTCCCTAAATGAATAATCTCCTTACTGAAAGTAATTGAAGAATAAACATGCTTGAATGTTCAAAGACATTTCTTCCAAAAAGAAAAGAAGTAAATCTTGTGAAAAAGCTTATGGTATAGCTGGGGCTTTTTACAGTATCTTTGGTAGACTGAGGAGCTTTACAGTTTTAATTCACCTTCACAGCTCAGTGTTCCTCCTGGTCTTGTCTTTCCTGTTTACTCCCACGGCTGGGTAGGACACATGGATTATTGTGTCCCCACCCGCTTGTTGTTCAAAGGGAAGGGTGATATGTGCCTTACGGTGCCAAGGGAGCTGTGTCTGTGCCTAATGCTCATGCTGTGAGGACAAAACTGCTGCCTTATCCTTCTTATGCTGCCGCTTCTCAGAAAAACATATTGAGAACTTGGATTCACATTAATGAAACACACTTCTGAGAAAAAAAATGGGACTATGTTGGGATTTCTCTTTTGTGAAAAAAATTTCTGTGCAAGTAAGAAGTGTCCTTCAACAAAGAGACAGTGAGCAGGTGCTTATATCCTTGTAGTGCACAAGACAGACAATTGCTTTTCCAATTCTCATTTTACAGTATAGTAGGGTTTTTTTAATATTCAGACAAGAGATGGATTAAATCAATCCACAACAGTGATGCAGGGTGCCCACAGAAATATTACCTTGCAATAAAACTAAGATGAACATAATACTTTACATATTCATTGTTACTATACATTATTTTACCTTTTTTTCCTTTTTTAAAGTGCTGTGGATAAGCTTGGAAACTAGAGAAATGTGGAAAGGCTTTTCATTGGAGGTTAAAGTAGAAAAAAGCCTTAGCTTTAAATTATCATGCAGCCGAGAAAGTAGTGAATCTGGTTTGGCAACTCCAGTATAATTGGTTATTATTTTGCTGTTTAATGTTAAGCCTGAATGTAAGAATTAATCTTTCAAGGTTCTGACAAGGGAATGTAGAAATTATGCAAATGAAATGCTGTGGTGACAATTAAAACAGACTTCAGCCTTGGAGCCAACATGTAAACTGCGCAAGTGTCTCACAGAAACTGTCCCCTCTTTGTACCTTTGCACCCTGTTCTAACATGGGAGGTTTAAATGATCATCAGGATGTATTTGACTGTAACTTTTTTTACAGGAGGTGGTAGAATTGTCCTTTATATACTCTGTACTTTTAAAGAATCTTTACCTTGCAATTCTTCGTACAGTTACAGCAAATTGTGATCCTTAGAGTGATCAAAGATGTGTAAAAGAAGGATTTGGTACTTACTCTGTCTGTTTCAATATTTGTTTTTTTTTTTAATATGTATGAAGCAAATGCTCAGTGTATATATGAATTTCATCAAGTTTTTCACTGAAATCAGAGAATTTATTTCCATGCTTGCTTTGCTAGGTAAAGATCTGTATAAACGTGAATCTTCTTATCATATTTTGCATCTGCCTAAATTACAGCAGAAGATTTGTGGAATATTGTATTTACCTTATTCAGAATTCTGTTGTTCACATAATTGAAAAGAATGTTTCAAGATTTGCCTTTGAACTGTGAGCAGTTTTGAAGCATTTCAGCCCAAAAAGGAAATTCTGTTAAAACACTGACTTCTGGGTTTAAAAGAACATGGCCATATCAGGCCCAGCTGCAGCTCTAACCTAAAGAGGGTAATAGACTTGGTTTGAGACTCCTGAAAGTGGCTGCAGTTGCGTCCCTGGGGGCTGCCTCAGAGTCATTGAGAATATCTGCACCAGCAGTCAGGCACTCAGTGATGGGCCACAAAAGAGAAACATTAAACCAATTAATAAAGAGCTTACAGAAATAAGCTGCCATTGTTTGGTACATTTTCTAATATGGAAATACTTTTGTAGAGCTGTGACTGATAGTTTTGGGGTTGGTAGTGGTGGTGTGTGCTTGTTTCTTTTAAAGCCTTTGCTTTTTTTCTTAGACCTTAGTAATGTTATGAATTCCACTCCAAATATAAAAGCTGTAAATGGAAAAGCTGAAAGCAGTGATAGTGGAGCAGAATCAGAAGAAGAAGGGCTTCGTGAAGAGGAAGAAAAAGAACTGCAGATAAATGGAAAGGGTAAGTTTTCTGGACCATTGTCTCTCCCAGAGTTATTCTTAGCCACCCAAGTGGCAGAAAATCCCAAAGTATCATGAATGCTGTACTTTTTCAAGAGAATTAGATGCAAATATATGTGAATGAATACGTGAAAGATGTCTGTGTTTCAACCTAGGCTGTAAGAATTAAAACTAGTACAAATGTGTGAGCTATGCCATATGATTTTTGACTTACATAGCAAGTTCTGTTAGAAGGTTATCTAAACATCTATACCCTGCATTGTTTTGAGTTTTATTGTCAGTGCTTTTTTGTAAGAGCTGTGAATGGCTACATGGCCTGTAAGAGAAGAACTGAAAATTACTTTTTTTTCTTCAGAGAAAATAAAACAGAACTTTCAGTGAGATTCATTTAGAGGGTCCATAAAGAACTGGATGCTGAAATAACAGCATCTAGTGAAAAACAATTGAAATTACATATTTAGAATTCTATACAGATGACCTCCAAGGACATCAGGATTATTATTTAGTTTAGCAGAGAGACCTACTTTGGATTTACTTACTTATTTTTTAAGTATCTGCTCTTTATGCAAATTAAATTTTTATTTTTATGCTTTTTGCTAGGACAGAACAATCCACACAAATGGGAATCTAACAAAACATTTACATGTTTTGTTCTGCAGATACACATACAGTCCATTAGCTAGCTGCTTGAAGAAATATGTTTTGAGCTATTAGGTGTAGAGCTTTCTCTTTGCAAAGTTTTCTTTTCTTTTACAGATTATAAGAATGTGAAAGCCGAATCAGCAGCTGCTAAGGATTTGGAAGGTATTGTTAGTAATGGCTGTTACAAGGACAGCTTTATCCCAGATATGCAGAATGGCATCCAGACCAAATCTGCCTTGAATGGCTTGAACCCAGAGGAAGAAATAAATAAAATGGAGCCAAGCCTAGAAATAGCTCATAACGCTGCTCACCAAGGTATTGTCCTTCCAAGACCATGTTTTCATTTGCACATGTTTTTCATGAAAAATATTCTTTTCTTGAAAACTTAGTCCCAGGATTCAGAGAGTAGCAATGGTGTGTTTCAGTTGCAGAAACCTGAAGACAGAATATAAAAAAAAAAATAAATTAATTTCAGTTTAAAATAAGGCTGTCTTTTAGTATCTCCTAACAGAGAGATGAATTCAGAGACAGACTCAAACCCACAGAAATGGAATTGTTTTCTTGTAATATCATTATGCTCCCTATGCAAATACTATTTGCCTTTGAAAGTGAATTTGTAGTAAAACAAAAGTTACTTATATGTGATTTATCATTCTGAAAGGCCGAACATTTTATAAATGCCAGTTTGTTGAAACTGGGATCCAAATACATACTTTTAATACGAATGTAACTTTAGGCAAAACTGCTTTATACTGAGCTTAGGAAGGAGAGGGTAATGAAAAAGGCAAAATTAAAATTTATAATGCAGAAATGTCAATACTAGGTATAGTTTTCCCACTAGTAAAGATTTTATGTAATTCATAAATTAATATAACATCTTTTATTCAGAATCTAAGTTGAGGATGACAGCTGTAGACAGAATGGTCATGAACTAATGCTCACCTACACATTTTACCTCATTGCTCCACTCTTTGCCAGTGTTGGCTCAACTGTCTCACATTTACAAAGCATGTGTGCTGTCCCCCTTTCCCTGCAGGTGCAAGTGAAGAGAATACTGAAGAGATCTCAGCAGCTCAGCACTTAACCAGTGATTCAGACAGTGAAGTTTATTGTGACTCTATGGAGCAGCTTGGACTAGAAGAGGTAGGGGTTTAGTATTTCTGGGTGTATTTTGAGGCTGGTATGCTGCTCCTTTTTTAATGGGTTCCTCTGGATCAGGTGGACATGGACATGTAGAGGTGAATGAAGTGGCTCATGCGTGCTGTCCTTCTGTTTGAGCTATAGGGGTTTGTTCCTTTCATTGTCAGTATTTTACAACTTGGGTACTGCTGATCTAAAAGCCTTGAAGCCCTCAGAGAATTTATGTGAGGAGAAGGCTTCAAAAACAACAGTACAAAGAAACAATTGTCAAAAAAGGAAAAACAGTACAAAGAAACTAAGGTCTATGCCCACAAATTAGTTTAGGGTGTCGTAACATATGTAGGGACCAGAGTTCAGCTATTTTTAAGAAAGGGGAAGTACCTTTGTAGCAATTAACTTTTTGCTTGCTTTTTTCCTGGCCTGATGAATTCTGTGTTTGTTTCTTAGACTAAATAAAGAATAAGCCTTAGCAGGTGCCCTGTAGGTCAGTGCCTGCAAGTGGCCTAGGTCTAAAGAAGGGGAAGATAACAAGGATTTCTGTGTTCTCTTGTATTCTCTTCATAGTGTACATCTCTGATTTTCCTATAAAAGGTGAGCACCAACTGTGCTGCCGTAGTTTTGACTGAATTTGTCCTCCTGCTCATTACTACTCATAACTGCAGTCTTAGTTGCCTTACTGGCATAGACCTCCTTCAGAGGCCCAAGTTAAGTGTGGGCTTTGTAGATTGTACCTCAAACACCTCGTTTCCTGATTCTAGAGAGGAATATGTGAGTGGTGCCTGGGATCAGAAAGGCCAGTAAGCACTCGAATATTGCATCATTCTCTTGTCTAGCTCCTTCCTGAGTATGCTGGGAATTCATTTTAACAAATGAAAATTCTGCCCAGTAGTGAAGCATGTTGGGAAATGTAATTTGATAGGAGTGCTGCAAGCTGTTTTATCTAGCTGATTTCCCAATCTTGTGTATCATTCAAGCTTGTTTGAGATTCTTTAAGTGAAGTGGGTGGGTAATTTGTCAGTTTCCCAACCTGCATGAGGAAAGTTCTGTTTTGCACAAAGTAAGAAATGTTTAGGTATATGTAAAGAAACACACAAGTAGAGCTACAGGTGAATCAATTCAAACTAGAAGAGGTTCACTTAAAGAAATAAATACAGCTGTTTCTTGGAAAAGATGTAGCAAGCACTCTGCCCTTCAGTTCTGATGATCCAGAACTGCTATTTGACAAATCTGGGCAGCAGTTTTCATTTCTTTGCCCCTCTCTTTGGTTATTTTGGCTTCTCCATGAAGTTATTTTTCAGCTCAGTGAGGTCCCCAGTCTGCTTCAGCATATCCTTGTGCAAGGGCCTGTCCTTGCCCTGTGCCAAGGGCTGCTTGAAGCACCTCCCTGTAAGACAGTCCTGGTGCAGAACCTGAGCAGCACCTGTGTCATCCTTTTCTAACGTCCTCCTGCAGTACCACCAGTTTTGAGTGAGAAGTCGATAGAATACTCTGCCTTTCCTTTGTTTGGTGGGTGGCACAGGGTGCAGCCAAGCTGTTCTGACAGGCTGACGATAAAGCTGCATGCTCTCTTTGCTCTGAGTGCAAGCACTGCCTACCCAAGGCTGCTGACAGCAGGAGCCTTCTGACTGCAGCTCCCAAATTCAAGTGAAGAGACCATTTCACTGTCTAGGAAGCAAAGACAGTTTTATAGGGGAAAACCAAATGGTTTTAGACCTTAATGTTCTATTTTAGTAATTACTGAGCATTAGTTTATGTTGGAAACGCCTAAAGAAATTCCTGTGGTATCACTGTTGTGAAATTTGCCTGAAATCTGGAAATGACATGGAGACAATAGTAAGTATATTCTACAGGAAAACAACTGCTCCCCTTGAAAGAAAAATCTTAATTCTGGGCAAAGTATTTTTTTAATGTGAAAGTAAAGATGATATGTTTTCCTTTTTAATATATAACTGTCATATTTTACAGAATTTAATTACTTGCTAATGTTAATTTGTAGCCCTTGGAGATCATCACATCAGCTAAAGGATCTTTAAAGCATTCATCCCATTTCTTGGATGTAGATCACAGTCTTCTGTTAGAAAATACGGATTTTCCAAGGCGCACTTGCGTGACTTATGGGAATCTCCAACCTGGAAATACTGGAGAGGGAGTAACTGAAGAACAAGGTGAAGTCAAATGTGGAGGAGAAGATGGCAAAGCCAGTAATGGGGGTCCTCACAAGGAGAAAAAAGGTGGAGAAAAAGCAGATTTCTACAGTGTCAGAAGAGGGAGAGGTACTGTGACCCTGCATTTGTGTTCCTCACTCGCCTCACTGCCATAAGTTACTGGTGCCAGACAAGCACTTGTCCACACTGTCCAGTGGGACAGTCATGTGGATAGTGCTTGTGCTCTTCCCAATAAAAATAGATAACAAAATGCTAATTACAGTGGGCAACTTACACTCCAGCTGCTGCTTATGGCACCTGGGTTTTAAGAAATGTAATCCTCAGCACCAGTCTGTGCCTGAGAAGAGTTTCTTCAGAAGTTACATATTTATTGTTAAATACATATGGATTTATTTCTCTGTAGTGGTTTATTTGAAACCGTGGAATGCCTTGGAAAGGTATCAGTGACACATTGTTTTGTATATAATTGGAATGTTAGCCACACCTTTGAGTGCTCCAGATACTATCCATTATGATTCTTAAAACTTAATCTCTCTTAATCACATAATAGCCCAGATGTTCAATTTATGTTGAACCTCTGCACCTTTTAATTCCATAATACTTCTAATACTGTCACCCACGAGCAGCACCATGTTTCAGTGGTATGATCTGTAAAGTCAAGGATAAAATTAGTTTGTCTTGAGCAAACCAAAAAGCAGAAAGTATTTTATTTAGATATAGCATGCCTTTTTGTATAGGACCTGTAAGTAATCAGATGGAAAAATTAAAAAGAAAATCCAAATAAAACATGTTGAAAACTATTATGAAGAACATACTATAGTTAACTATTTCCTCTTCTCTCTCTTGTCATTTTACTGAAGTTGGCTACTTACAGGCAGAAACATGACAGGCTAGTGGAGTTGTATCTAGTTTCAGGGAGTATTGTAGATTTCAAATAATTATCTTTTCTCATCACTGTATTCCAGTGATCTTTGTTTTCGAGCTGAAGACTTTGCCAAACTTAAAATACATAGTAACACAGATCTTACTTTCTGCTAGGGCAGAATTTACTGCTGTATTTGACTGGTTGTGAATTAAAATAGCTTTTTCTAAATGCTTTTGCAGTTCTAGGAATTTGAATGATACTGTCACACTGAGGCTGCAGGGAAACATCTCAGATGACATTTCAGCGGCCTTCCAGTGCTGCTGAACTGTCTGAATATACCCTGTGACGAGGAGTACCACACTCCTGGATGAAAACTGAGGGAGGAAACGGAACTGTTAAACATTTTCAGTAGAGGTGTATCCCATTGTGTGTTTTGTGTTTCTGTTTTTCCTCCCTCAAACCAGGGCACAGACTGCAGCCTTTGGGGGACGGTTCCCAGGGTGGCCAGATGGGCAGTGGAGGGGACGGCGAGCGCTGGGGCTCCGACAGAGGCCCCCGGGGCAGCCTCAATGAGCAGATTGCAGTGGTGCTGATGCGGCTGCAGGAGGACATGCAGAACGTCCTGCAGAGGCTGCATATGCTGGAGGCTGTGGCAGCATCACAGGTACTCTGCTTTGGAGTTATTTGGTCACTTTTATTAAATGTCCTTGGATATTTGTATGCTTTTCCAGATTAAAATTTCAGATAATATTTTCTTAAACTGTGAAGACATTTCAGTTATGTTCTGTAGTTGAGTCCAACTTAAAATTTCCTATTGGTACCCACTCCCAGGAGCACAATTCAGGACTCTGGTACATGTGAGCAAAACCATGTATTTTGACCTAGAATTAACCACATGTTATTTCACTCATTTCTGATCAGACTAATATTAGCCATGGTTATTGATGCACATTACACAGTCTCTTTATGGAGACTCCATAGTTAATGTTAGTAGTACATGATCCCAGAGAATTCAAAGCATTTGAAAGAAAGTGAGAAATTATCTAAATCTTTCAGATAGTAAATGTTTGTAGGCATAACTTAAGATTCCATTTTTCAGTTAGCAAAAGACTTAATTGTTCATAGCTTTCTTTCCTCGTGAAGTAATCCAGCTTTGTTGGAATTGTACATTATGTCCTCATCCAGCCAATAGAACTAAGCAAGTGTAGATATGTATTGATACAGTGTTTCTTTTTCCTTCTTTTTCAATGGAAATACTGTATTCTTCAGGAGAATAGAACATGTTGTGAATATAGTTGAACCAGCAACCTCAAAATGTTTGGTTTTGTTTGACTTCCTGATATATTTTGATCTACATGAGAATGAGCAAGCTGTACAAGCAGTATCCTATGGGATGCACATAATCTAAGGCAGCTACGGAAAAGGATTTATTAAAACCATAATTTTGCAGCATCACAGATATTCAAGAATCTAATGTTTGCTTAAATACAGATTGATTTTCTTTCTTTGCCTGAGCAATAGATGAAGAAAAAGAAAAGATTCTTCCCCAGCCATTCATGCTGTGCTTGCTGTCCTTACCTAAGGAGGAACAGAAGCTTCACTGCTTTGCTTTTGTGGAAGGACCACAATAATGCATGGGAATAGTCTTGAAAAGTTTCTTGTACTTCCATTTTCAGGATTGCCTGGAAGACATGGAACAGAGTATTCTCTTTCCTTTACGGTATTAAACATGCCTGTAGCTGTAGCCCAGGGCAAACAAAAACAGTGCTTTTCACCTTAGTATTGACTGGTGTTCAGACATGCAGTCATGCAAATTAAGCTGCTGTGATTTCTGCTCTGGGTTGGACTAAACCAGAGTTAAGAAAGTTGGAATGACAAGTTGAGCAGGGGAGCCTTCAAAAACTGTAAAGAGGTACAGTAAGTGACACGGATTCATTTTCTAAGACACAGAGATGTGATAAAATTACTATGAAGAGTAGTGGAAACATGACAGGTAAGTTAGCAGCTATGTAGGGTCACATGGGGGTGGTTCTGTGCATTAAACTGTGATATATACAGATTGCAAAGCCATCACATGATGAAAAACCTCATATTCTCGTTTTGTGAAGCAGAAGAATTTTAATTGCAGTTTCCTTTTTTATACTTACCAGCCTTTGTTTGTATTTAAAGGCAAAATCTGCAACACTACAGTCAAATTACCAGCCTGCCTCTTCTGCCAAGGTAAAATATTGTTGTTACAATCTGTAAAATGTGTGAACTGTGAAAAAAGATGAATTAAGTATTTTATCTCTAGATCTTGGTATGTGCTTTTTGTATTGTCTCTTCCTTGACTAGGAGATAAAAAATAATCTGTCTGAGGAAATTATCTGATAGATTAATCTTTTCTTCTGGCCTTACTATTATTTTCTGCTTTGGTACTGTAGCATTTGAAGTGATGAGAAGTATACAGGTGGTATTTAATATGTGCACATAGATTGCTGACTGGAATTTTTTTCTGTTTTCCTCAGAAACCACCATGGTGGCCCTTTGAAATTTCTCCTGGTATTTTAGCTTTTGCTGTTGTATGGCCATTTATTGCCCAGTGGTTGGTACATGTATATCTCCAAAGAAAGCGAAGGTAAAGTTGTGCATTCAATAGAACACATACGCTGTGTGTCACCTGTTTAAACCAATAGGTAGGATATCCTGTTATTTAGACAGGACATAAAATTCTTTGCCTTGGAAGTTTGCCAATATAAGAAAGTATTGGTTAATTTGACTTTTATATTTAGAATGCTTATACCTGGCAATTTATATCTATGAAATGTGATGCAGGATAAATAATTTCGAGCATACACAAGTGGGTGAGGCTGGATAGCTTGGAAGCATCTCCATGATATTCTTTCGTCCTCTCACTCCTCATATCCTCTTGAGCCATTTTCACTGTTTCTAGACTCCCTAGTCCCCTTGTGCCATGAGAATTTTTTTTCCTTATTACATCCCTTGCAGAGTGCCATCTGTCACCTATATTTAACATCTACTAGCACCTTACTACAATACTTTTGTAACATCTATCTTGACTTCCTTCAGCTGAAGGACAGTTGTACTCTGGTCTTGCCTTTTCTCAGCTCTCTAAGCATCAGATCAAATGAATGTTCTCCAGTTGCTGTCTGCTTACTTCAGCCTCACACCTGATTTTGTTAGCTTAGTATGCTCTTGGCCTGTACATTTTTTTCCTCTGTCAGTCTCCAGAGAGTCAGCATGTGTGTGGATCTTGGGAGAATTAGCTGAATTTGCTCTAGCTTTTTCATGTTTGCTAGTTTTCATAGTAATAGTTTTCTCTCCTGTGGAAAATCACAGAAACACAGAGGGGTTGAGGTTGAAAGTGGGCTCTGCAGGTCATCTGGTCCAACATCCCTGCTCAGCCAGGGACACTTAGAAGCCGGTTGCCCAGGACTGTGTACAGGCAGCTTTGATTATCTCCAAGGATGGAGACTCCACCACCTCCCTGGGCAACCTGTGCCAGTATTTCTCTCTCCTCAGAAATGCTCCAGTCCTTTAATCATCTCCATGGCCCTTTGTTGGACTCTCTCCAGTTTGTCCATGTCTCTCATGTAGCCAGAAGTGGGCAGAGCACTCCAGGTGTGGCCTCTCCAGTGCTGAGTGGAGAGGAAGGGTCACCTCCCTCACCCTGTTGGAAGGGATAATACAGCCTGTGACACCACTGGCCTTTGTTGCAAGGGCACGTGGCTGGCTCATGTTCAATGTGGTGTCCACCAGGATGCCCAGATCCTTTTCTGCCAAGCTGCCTCCCAGCTGGGCAGGCCCCAGCACACACTGGTGGCTGGAGTTTCTCTAAACAGTGCTGGACTCGGTACTTCCCCTTGTACTTCATGAGGTTCCTGTCAGCCCATTTTTCCAGAAAATTGTAGTCCCTCTGGATGGCAGCACCACCGTCTGGCCTATCAACCACTCCCAGTTTTGTGTGATCTGCAGCTTTGCTGAAGGTGCACTCTGCCCCATCATCCAGGCCATTGCTAAAGGTGTTGAACAGGACTGGCCCCAGCAGAGACCCCTGGTATTCACCACTAATTACTGGCCTCCAACTACACTCCTGTCACCACTCTGGGCCCAGCCCATGGCTTTGTAAACAACACAGCGCCCACAAGGCTGCGAATCTGCCAGGGAGTTCCCAGGCTGGGAGCTGTCAGCAGCAGCACTGCTGTCACTGCACTGTCTGATGAAACCAGAGATTGCACTACAAAGGCTTTCAGGCAGTTATGCACATGTTGCTCATTCTTTGCACTAGCAAATGGAAATTTCCCCTTGTCAGCAAGGACAAAGTTGGGGTTTCTTAAATCATAACAATTTTTTTTAGTATTTTATGTGAAGCTTCTATGAACTTTAGTGTTCTGCTAATTGCTCTTGCATGGCTGTGTACTCTCCCTCTCTCTCTGAACAGTGTGTTGTTCTTGAAAACATTTTTTGATCATCTCTTCTGACCTCTGTAGCACCCTCAATCCACTCACAGGTTCAGTGAGAAATCAGGTTTTTGGAAAAGCACCCTTTCCAGCAATTTTTCTAGTATATTGTCCTAGTGATCCAGAGCTTAGATGAATAAACACATGGTACGTTACTTTTAGTTTGGATTTATCGAGCTTCAGTTTTCATCCATTGGGTTTTCCTATCTTTATGTAGTTGACAAAGAGCCTGTGATGTGTTTTCCATGGGTACTTTTTTGCTATCACCAAGTCATCTCATAATCTCTTGCTTAAAAAAACCACAAATGGAGCAACTGGAATCTCATTTTAAAATTGTTTTCCAGTCTTAGGATGATTCTTGTGGCTCTTTCCCAAATTCTTGTTTTTCAACATTCTTTTTGAGTTCAGGACACCAAGGATTTATACCAGTGGTAATACCAGTGTCAGTGTGAAACACAGAGATAGCATAGCTCCTTCATGGATTAAGATGAACTTCAAGAACAGAAACAACTAAAGAATTTTCTGTGTTCTTCAGCTTTTCTGTTTCTGAAGAAATCTACTCATAGGCAGAATTTAAGGGCTATGCTTCTGCAGCACGTTTCTATCTGGAGTTCCATCTCCTTTAGCAATGCGTAGGAGGCTGATCAAGTTCACTCAGTGAGAAAAGGGAATTGTGAAACAAGTGCTGCTCTCCTGTCCCATGGCCAGTTTCAGCTTGTGCTCTGTTAAGGTGTGCGAGCTCTTAGGCAACAGCTGTACACAGTGCCTGCACTGACTGCCTCTGTGGACTTTTGGGTTTAAACTACATGAACTGTCCTGCAGCAGGAACCACAAGTCTCTGCTCCCATGCAAAGTGCTCTCATGCTGCAGCTGTGGAGCTGTGACTTCTAAACTCTTCTGCACAGTGGAGCAAATTCCGTGTAACAGGTGGAGGGACGGCCTTCTGTAACCAAGAGCTTTGTGTTCAGTCCTTGTCCCTGGGCTGGGGTAGCTCAGCTCCCTCCCAGCACCCCGGTGTACAGCACCTCCTAACCTGTCCCTGTTCCTTTATGGGGAACTTTACACACAAAATATGGAGCCTTCACAGAAGAGGGCTTGAAAACCTGAATCCTAAGGGCCCTAAGCCCAGATAGAAATATATTTTTGTAATAATAAAAGTTGTCTAGATTCAGCTCATGATTTTAGAACCCTCTAATTCTTAAGTTTTTTGGAGTCATGGGGTAAACAACTCTTAAGTGTTGCTCTGCTGAGCGAGCACACCACTGACATGGGGTCAGGGGTTGTTCTGAGGAATTCTGTCTGCAGTTCCACATTCCTGCTGAATTTTCTACTTCTTGATGTAAGAGGGCAAATTGTCAGGTATCTTGAAGCTGTATTGTGTTTTACTGAAATGGAAACCTTTCACATATAACCTTAATTGATTTGTTTAGACAAATGAAAAATCATCTCATATGTGAAGGTACATTAAACTAATTTATTTGTTTCCTCTTCTAGAAAACTGAACTGAGAATTCATGACTATGCTTAAGGACTTGTAGGAGAAGATGGCCCTGGAAAACAAAGAAGTCTGAATTCTCATAGAATCTCAGCATTTGGGATGATCTTCCTTATGCTACAGTAATATTTTGTACTACCTTTGAGCTAAACGTTTAAGGACTAATATTATTGAAACTTGAATGATTCACAGCTCCTAGGTTACTAATAAATTTAATAATTCCATCCTCAAAACCATATGAACATTAATTATTTTGGAATGTGCTTGTGGACAGGCCTTCAGTAATTACTGGCCTTGCTGATGTCAGTTGATGAAGAGAATAACATCTCTGTAAAAGAATAAGTGAAAAATATGTAAAACTGTCACTTTAACATTGAAATAATTTTACAATCCCAACATCCCTGCCTGTTTTTCCACGGGGTTACAGATTACCAGGTGAAAGCTCTAATAAAGTAGAAATTCAATACATTTTAAGCTTTTGGAAAAATACAATATAGCTCTGAGGAATTCAACTTGTTATTTTTGCTGCTAAACCAGTGTGGGACAATTTCCATATAAATTGGTCAGAAATTAAGTTGAATCCTTCACTTATCCTGTAAAATTGTACAGGAGATTCAGGAATTTGTATATATCCTGAAAGTTAGAGCCATTAATAGCAGGGGTACTGTCAAATACAAGTTTGGAAACTGTGTGTGGTACAAGGGATCCATGCAAAGAGGCTGCACCTTATCTTTTTAACTTTCATAATTGTATTCTTGTTGACAACATCTTATTTTAACTGAAATGCATAGTTTAGGCACAAGGTGCTTTAAAATGAGATGAAAACTAGCTCTGTAAGTCTAGCTCTAAGCTTTTAAAAAGCTCAGTGCACTGTAAGTTTTCTGTTGGCAGTTTATGTTAAATTAAAGTAAGATTTAATCTATTGTGGATTTTCCCCAAGTCACATAATGAAACATATCAATTCTGGTATGTCTCTCTTATCCTTCTACTTCCTCTCAAAAAAACCCCCTTTTCAGCTAATTTTGGAGCTGATTTTTTTGCCCCACAGACTATTTATTAACCCATCTACAGATAGAGGTACAACCTCATGAAGTTTGCTTGACTAAAGCATGCTTTACACTTAATTTTAAAATAAATTAATATATAAGTTGTTTAAATCTCTGGAAAATGCAAATGCACTAAAATTAGATTTGACAGAAAACTTACAGTTTGCTATGAAGAATTATATCACAACATAATCCATGGTTAAGCTCTGAATCTTCAGAAATTTCACCATTATTGATGTGCTTTCATTTTCCACCTGGACTACATCCTACAAATAATTTTTAAGGAAAGTTTTTTTGGTCCTTCCTGAAAATCTTTTATAGTTTGGAAAACATTTTTCATACAAGCTATACTGTATAAAAATGTAATCGCAGAATTTAATGTTGGTTTTACCAGAGAAATTTTAATCTTGTTTTTTAGTTACGTGCAGATTTTTTTTAGTTACTTTTCCCCTCTTCTGATTTTCTTATTGTAAAGCTGAATTTAAAAATGAAAGTTGTAACCTCTCTGAGGACTGCTGTAACAAGTAGATGGTTTCATGTGCCAGAGATGAGTTTTGGCATGAGATGTACCGAAAACTCAGGTTTGAACAAAGCTTATCCTGGAAGGGAAGTTTTGATGGGACCTGAAGCCATTGTGCCTGAGCTCAAAATTCCTAAAGTGATTGATTTGTTATCATAAGGGATAGAAATCATACAGGAAGGATACTTGAGCTTGAAGGTCACATGAAAACCCCAGGCTCCTGAAGAAGCATGTCTTCTGCCAGGACAAAACACCCTGGAGGTGCCTCCCCAGCTCAGAACTGTGGCACCTGTAGGGGTCGAGCTCTTAAACATGGGACAGACATTCCCAAAGGTACTTAATTGTTAACTTCCCTCCAAAATAAATGTAGGCTTGTACTATCTTTGTTATTTATTCATGTTTCAATAAATCAATCCCTTAATATTTTGTATTTTATCTTGAACTTAATATTTACTAAATGCTGTATGTCGGATGCTGTGACTCTACAGAAGAGCCTGCTGGCTGTACCGTGAAGAATCAGTCTCAACCTGAAAGTTGTAATACAAAACAACATCACTTCAGAAACAATTCACTTGTAACTCAGAGCTGGGCCTATCTCAACCTCGTCATAATTTGAACAGGTTCCTAGTTAGCTGGTATTTCAGCTTAAAGGTAAGGAAAACTGATTTTTTTTTTAATCATTTGCCCAGGTGCAAAGAGACACAGCTTTGCTATGGAGGCAGTAGCATAAGCAGATGGCTGGAGCTCAGACCTGGGCAACTCTGCTGAGGAGGGCTGGGAGCCAAATCAGTTCTGCATAGCACTGGAAAGGGCCAGACCCAGCCTCAAACTGCATTTGTGAAGCAAACATCAAGCTGCTTTCCTGCAGTGAATTAAGCTTCACCTAAAAGGCAGAAGTTTGCTCTGTATCAAACCAGATTAGAGACATTCCATCCCCTCAGAGCTGTCCAGCTGAGAGCAGGGAAGCAGAGCCAGCCCTAAATGTGTGCATGGTGCAGCTGTTCATCCTCAGGGCTCTGTTCTGTTCTGGTGCTGTGGCAGCACACCACGAGGAGATGGAGCCACCATCCCTTCTTGACTCATTCTAATTCTGCAGAGGAGGAGACTCCCACCCTGCAGGAGTTACAGGCCCACTCAGGACTTTGCTCTCCGGCCATTAAGTACACAAATGTAGCTGATATTAAAGATTGCAGGCACAGGCTAGCAAGTTATGAACTCACTGAAGGACATACACACCTGTACTAGAGTGTTTCCTTACTTAAAATCACTGTCTTTGCTGGGGTAGTGGGACACAGTCAGGGCTTCTTTGTCTCAAAATCCATCTGCCACACTCCCAGCATGGGCAAAAGTAACACAGTTTAAAGAAAAACAGTATGCAGAAGCAACAGCACAACTGCGCTATTTTATTTTGTATATTTACACAAAAATAAAGTGAATTTTTGAAGAGTGAATTTTGAAGTAAGCAAAGTGAACTTTTGGAGAATGGAGTAGAGAGGAAAAGAATGCATTTTATTGCCAGAGTAACTGTGGGGAAACCCCGTCACGCTGAACTGGAACCTCTGAGCTCAACAACACATGGCAGCATTCAGCAGCTGGGCTCCCGAACATCACCCTCTGTGTGGAGCCCAACAGCACCTGGGTGCTGGGAATGACTGTCCAAGACTGCTGCTTCTGTATAACAAAGTGCAACACTGATCTCTCCAGCAGTTTTTAGATGGACTGTGCTCATGGCTGATAATCTGTCCCCCAAGATAACCTGGAAGCTGCAGAGTTTATATGTAGGTTATGCACATAAAGAAAGTTTAGGCCTTTGGAGCACCATGTAACAGCTGGAGTACTTGCTAAGTGGTATTCCACAGCTTCTAAGGATCAGAAACTTTTGCCAGCCTACACAATTATTTGTAGATATATATAACAAGATATATAAGGAGAAGAAACTTTAAATCTCTTCCAGCTACTACATTAAACCTTTTAAACTTTTACCTGTAGTGTTTCAAGTCAAGCAACAAGTGGGGCAAAACCAATGGGATTCAGAGTTGACAAGGAATTCCATGTTGAACAACAAAGCTAATATTCACCTTTTTACAAAAGATAAAAAGCCCCACCAACCAAAACACACCACAACAAACAAAACCACATCACAGATCTCAACAATCAACATCTGACATTGAACTCCATGTTTGCTATAACCAGGAAAAATACAGGACAATGAAGAGAACAGGGTATCACAATATCTTCAGGGCTAATTGTGCAAAATTTAAATTTTGGGCAGCAGTGCCATGATAACTTTACATTAAACATTCAGATTTGTCAATTGGCCTATTTACTGTTCTACAGATTGTATGTTTTTGTATTGCATTAATCAACTGGTAGAAACACCACAATTGTCTTTTAGAATAAGGTTTTTATAGAAGCTTACTTGACCCTTGTAGATTATTAAGAACTATTTCAAGGGGTTAGAAAATATTATACCAGTTCAACAGGTTTTCTTCACCTTGGTGGGAATGTGTTATACTGCCAAATGGGAACAGGTGCAACCATTTGTAAAGCACTGAAGACAAAGAGCTGTTGTGGTGTTCAGTTTATATTATTTCTTCAACATGTAATCATAGTTAATTCTTGTAAGACTTGCTTTCTTAAACCAGATTACTAGAAATGGAAGAATAAATTGCATAAAATACCAGTGATTAAGGTATCCCTCCTACCCCAGTTTATATATTCTAACTGTATGCAGGAAAACCACTAAAGAACTTCTCATCACTTTCAGAGAATGTTGTCTATGAATACTGCTTCAGCAGTGCATTCATTTGTTTGCACCTTTTCCATGTAACAATTTCAGTGAGAATGAACAATTTAGAAGTTTTTTGAAACTGCAGTGCTTAGCAAAGGGAGTGAGATTCACTGTATGTTTTGCAACTTGCCAAGATTTTGTTTCACAAATTTGAGTTATCACACCTAGAGCAGGGATTGGTCATTCTGAGCAATCAGCTCTCTTCAGAAGCTCTTTCTTCTAGGAAACTTCCTTTTTCTTCACCATTCCCATTCCTTTCCCAACAGACTGAGAGGACAGCAGGAAGCCTGGCAGACACTGCTTGCTCAGAATTCCATCAATAAATCTTGTCTTCCAGGAAGCAGGGTAATGGAGGGACAACTCACTACTGCTACAAAAAGGGTCAGTTCAGGAAACCAAAAGCCACGAGGCAAAAATCACTAGCAAAATGCTTGGCTTCTGGTACAGGGCCCTTGGCTGGCAACTCCATCCAGCACAAATCATCTTTAACAAGCATGAACCTGAAAAATTAAAATCTTCTTTAAGTTAGCGATACCTAAGCACAAAAAATACTGAGGATTATTTAAACAGGATTATCTACAAATGAACCTCTAAAATCTAGCAGACACAAGTTTTGTATTGCATTTAGACTTAAATATACTTCCCCTTAATTCAGGTTTATAATACAGAATATACACTTCTGTCTTATGTCCTAGTCAAAATCCAAGCTCTGGCTGTGAGTTTACAGAACAGCTTGTTAATCTGCAATATATTATGGTCTTTAATATTAGGTATTCAGTATGAATACTACTTGTTAGAAAACAAAAAAAATCACCTGTCACTTGTCATCTGACAAGAGTGAGCACACACACACACTGGGCATTTTCTATATAAAACCAGGAACTGCTAAAGTAAGTTCAGTCCAGCTTGCTGCAGCCCAAGCACTTACAATGCAACGATTTGAGCCGAGCAGTTATTTTAACAGACTTGCCCCATGTATCCACTCCCTGCCCCATTTCTCTAGGAAAGGATAATAACCAGAGTCTGCCAGTCTCACATGCCACTTCCAGCTGAGTTACCACTGTATCTTCTCGTCCCTTCTTGGGAATAAGATGAACAGAAGACAAGGCATTTCAATGCTGCATTAAGATTTCAATTTTCCCCCTTGAACAGAAATGACCAATTTTGCACATATATTCACACTGGCCAGAAAGGACTGCTCCCAACGGAACCACCAATAGGTAAGTTATTAATTAGATACAATCTGAATTAACTTACATCCTTTCCTTATTATGTTTAGCTGGGAAATAATGCCACACTTCCTAACTGGAATAATTAATTGCTATTAAAAAGCCCCATCATTGCCAAGAGTTACTAGCTCCAAGAAACAATGCTCTGGCCTCTTGGTAAGGTGCAGTGAGATAAAAAGTAGCATGAAGGCACTTGATACCAGTTTCATACAGTAGTTTCACTTTAGAATAAAGGAGCTATAATAAAAATAGACTGGTAACTTGAAACACACGAAATTTGGCAAGGAAACTTAGTTGAGACTGAACTAGGGTTACAAGACAACCTGTAAGTGTGCAAAACCACGGAGAATGTTCACTTATCTTGATGCTATAAGCTAAATCCAGACACAGTCAGGTGCTGAGCATTGTTTCTAGCTTCAAAGTAAGAGGTGTCAGTCTCATCATCTGGCTGAGGTATGAAGGGCATGGTTTGATTCTGGAGGTTATCCCAGTCCACCCCGTGAAAGAGAGGGTGATGCTTCAGTTCTGAAACAGAAGTTCATGTAAGCATTACAAGCTTCCTTATGTCCAAGTCCCGCTGTCACTTTGTTCCCTTATCTATAACTATCAGTAGATTTGCTCTATATTCCTTTTTAGAAGTTCATAAAAGTGCAAATTGCAACTGGGCTTTGATTACCCCCACCTTTAGTAGGATCAAACTGTTGGCGTGACAAGTAGCTGCCACCCCCATCCAGGGAACCTGTTCCACACAGTGCACAGAGCCATAAGCTGCTTTAAAGCTGCTCCTACCCAGAAAGACTGAACTGAGAGAAGAACAGCACTACAACAACATAACTGGGACATCCCAGTACAAAAGGCTTCATGCTGTAGCAATAAAAGGGAGAGCACACATTTTGGAGAGGGGAGAGAAGATGACATGATGGAAACTCAGGTACAATGAGAACATCGTAATAGTTGTCCTGAAAATTACTCATCCAACTTCACTTCATTGAACTATAAACTGGACAAAGAGGCCAGGTACAGCTGTAAGTCTTGACAAAGAATGAATTTTGAAGAAGCTCAGATAGGAAGAAACATTATGGCATCTATTTTAAATTTACGTCCTGGACAGGAAATTAGATTTCAGTCTAAAATCCAGAAATAAAGACAATAACTTGTGTTTAACTAAAACACCTTCAAATTGCTTTTTGGGAGATATTAAAGTCATGGAATTTTCCGTTGACATAATAATCTTTCTTGACAATCTTGTGCCTTCTCTAATTTAATTTGGATTGATTTCTGCTTCTAGCATTTAGTCTCTTTATGTGTATGCATTTCCATAGTTATGTGTAGCAATCTCCTTCTCTAGTGATTTCTTGAGCAGTTCTCATAAGATTTCTATTTCCAAAAGATCTCACCCTAAATTTATTTCACGCTATCAACTTTTTTTAAATAAAACATAGTCACTGTTAATAATAGCAAGTGTTTAAGCCCTTCTACAAAGGAAAAAGTAAACTTTGTATAGTATATATTGTCCAACTTTGTATTCAGCAAAGACAGGCTGATTCCTAAGAAAAAACTGCTCTCTCTCTGAATTAACTGGTTGTTGTAAGAGGCTTCTCTCCCAAACTATCATCTTTTAATCAAGGTTCCCAATGTCACTTAGGTTAAAACTTCCAAATAGCCATTAGGTAAGAGAGAACTTTGGTACATCAGATGTCAAACACTGAAAATGCAAAGCAGAACAGCAGTAAAGCAAAACAGAAGTTCAATTAAAAAAAACAAACCAACCAACAAAACAACCCACTCCCAGAACTACCTTGCTCAAAAGAAAAACTCCACAAGAAATACAGAAAATACCACAACTTGTTAAGTGCTGTGGTACTACACATGGAACCTTGTAAGGCATTGGAGTTTATTAGTCTAAGTTTCAGGAGGAGGACATCACCACTTCAAAATTTGCAGTTAGCTGCAAAGAACAATTTTAATACTAACCCTTCAGTCCAGCTCTCTTAGTAGAGTCAATTGTTAGAAGGATATCTATTGCATTTTGGGCATTATCAGACAGCTTTTCTTCACCCTCAGGCCAGGGAATATCTACAGATGAAGATACAAATGGAGTTGGTAACTCAAACCATAAAACAAAATTCGGAAATATGTACCCTGATTACTGAAACAGATTACCTCTTTTCAAAATATTTTGGAAGACCTGTGTTGGTGTTTCATCGTTAAAAGGTGGAATTCCAGTTAGAAACTCAAACAGACAAACTCCAAGGGCCCACCAGTCTACAGCAGAACCTGGTAAAATAGATCGACATCATTACGCTTACACAAATGATACTTGCAAAGACTTAAAGATTAGCAGAACCTGAAGAGTGTTTAAATTCTGCAAGTTTATTGAAAATTATGAAGAGACAAAACAAGTTGTATTTAATATTAATGCAGATTAAAAATACATTAAAAGGCCTTTTAAAGCCACTCTGCTCCTTAACTCATTATAGGTAGCACTGGGGTTTACTGACAAAACCAAGGGGGCTCTTAGTAACAATTTGATTATCAGCTCCCATCACAGAGAATCCAGGAGATGACTTCTCCGAGAGACTGTTTTGTGATAAGGAACAGATGCCTCATGACTGCTCCAGAGCCTGGACGAATGCTCCCTGTTGCTGCCTGTGCTCTTCTCTCAGTTCTTTAAAAAGTCTCCAAAACTTCAAACTATTGAACTTAATTTTCATTTGTCTGAATTATCATGAACATTAGGAAGACAGCTTGCAGAAATGACCCAGCACACATGAAGCTGGCATTACCTTCCATTACACTGAATTGATTGGGGCAAGATGTAGTTATTATTTATCTCTCCTTTGTTATTAAATAGTTCTGGTTTTCCACATTGCAGGGGTTTGTTCTTTTTGCCAATCTCTTGTTAATCTACATCAAAACAAGCAGGCAAAGCAATCCAGATACCGCTGCATGCATTCTAAGCTTTCTGCATCTTCAAGCCATGCCCACTCCACTGCATAAAGAATAGATGCCACGATTGCTGTTAAAAAAAACCCAACCCTTTTAAAGATAATAAATCTAATTGTTCTTGGCTTTTTTGGCATATAAAAAAAATCTAAGACACCTCCAATAAAATGAATGTTTTGAGCCATTTCACAAAGACTACTGTTAAGTTTAGAAAAGCTGAAAACCAAAGTGTTTAACCAGGGATCTAATACGCTTTTAGTAACTTTTAACAGCAGTAAGAGTGCCCCACCAAGCTAAGCACATCAAAGCAGTGAGTTTACATCCACTGTTGTTAGAGTACTTGAATGTTCAGTAAAATACTCCCAGCTCCAGTCAAAGTCTAATAAGATCACAACTCTGAACAATGTAATAACCAGGTTTCAGCAACAATTTTTCCCACACAAAATCTAACTAAAATGAGATTAACTCCTACCAAATCCCTGCTAAACAGGACCCAAGGATAGCATGAAGCTGTGCCAGGGAGGTTTAGGTGCAATATCAGGAAAAGGTTCTTCACCCAGAGGGTGGCTGAGCCCTGCAACAGCTCCCCAGGGCAGTGGTCACAGCACCAGCCTGACAGAGCTCAAGAAGCGTTTGGACAACACTCTCAGGCTCAGGGTGTGACTCTTAGAGCTGGTCCTGTGCAGGGGCAGGAGTTGGACTCGATCATTGTGGGTCCCTTCCAACTTCAGAGATTCTATGATTCTGTGATTTGAAACAAGAAGCAGTAATACCAGGTCTGGAGCATCTGAGCCTTCTTCACTCATAGACAAAGTAAACCTGACCGCAATAAAGTGAAAGGCAGCAATGAGCAAAAGTGTCTCTGGCTTTACCTGCTGTTACACAATTTAAGTATGCTGACTTTCCTTCTGAAGTGCATGCCTACATGTGTGATTTCTGATAGCATAGTCACACTGATACTGATGTTCCTGACTCGGTGAGCATCACAATTTTTCATGTGGAGGCATATTGGGCATATCTTTCTATATAGAAACATTGTTCACCCAAACAACCTTCTCAGAACTTGTGATCTAGTTATACTTGGACTGTTCAGTTATGCTGAACACTTCAGTTCTGCACAGAATATAGAAAACTCACCAGAGATCAGAGCCCCTGCATAGGAAAAGACAACGAAGTAAAAATATTACAATTATTGCCAAAAAACCCATAACAAATACAAACACTGAATATCAACTATGATTCTCTGAAGGCTTAGGAATGCAGATTTTTTTCTATGGCAGTATTCCACAATAAAGAAAGATGGCAATGTTAAATCTAAGTCAGAAACAAAAATAAAATAGTTTTGGAACACGATTAATTTAGGATTAAAACTACATTTACAAGAAACTCAACATGAGAAATACTTAGTGAGGGAAAATTTGGAGTTTCAAAGCCAGAAAACCCTGGAGATTTGTAATTTCCTGACATAAATCCCAGGCTCTGCAAGTTTTCGCTTAAGCCCTGAAAACCCAGTAAGCACACAGAAATCACCTTGTGACCAAGTTTCACATTGTCTAAGTAGCGTAATATTTCCAAAATATTATCCAGTTTTAACATCTGCCAGATAACCAGGAATCCTATATGGAAGTGCAAAACAATGACTACATATGTTTAGTAATTTTAGTTTTCACAGTTTAATTGTTAAATCTCTTCATGGAGTTTTAGTTAATTTATATTAGCAGAATTTTATTATTCCACAGGACAGTAATCACTATCTCTCAATTAAGGCCTCTCTCTCATATAATTTCCCTAAGACTAGTAGCTCTACAAAATAGTAGTATAGTCTTGAGATGGAAATAAAATGCAATTATACATCAACAACTGTACTAGAGATAGATATATTGCATTTAATTTTTGTTAGTGGTTCTTGCAAGTTAGCAGAAAACTTTCAGACTTTTTGTTAATCTCAGTGGATCTCAGAATCTGAGACAAAGAATTTTATGCCCTTCAAAGTTGTGCTATTTCAGTATAGTATTTTGAAAACAAACAAATAAAAAACCAAACCCAAAAAACAAACCAACCTCCAAAAATTTGATGGCTACTACTTCACCCTTATACAGAAGATCCTGTCAGATATCTGAAGTGTTTCATGAGGTCACTCAATAACTGATCTTAAGGCAACTTCATAAAATTGTCTGGCTTCACATAACACTTTAATATCAATAAACACAGAAGACATTCTAAAAATAATTGGAGGCTTAATCCTTTCACTCTAAAATTTCACTAAGCTCCCCCTTTCCCATCCCAAAGAATCTTTAAGGACACTCAGGATGACCAAGTTGTTACTCCTAAGCCACATACAAATCTCAGGCTGCCAAAGCAGTTTCCAATGCTGATTGGCAGCAAGCAAGACTGTGATGGACAACCAAAACCTCTGGTTATGTGAAAGCAGCAAATGAACAGAAGGAGCTGCTGAAGCAAACACAACCATCCATGATGGCAAAAGCTTAGCACTAGCTCTTCTAGAAGAATTCCCTATCTTATTGCTTGAAGGGTTTACAGTTCTAGAGACATTTAGAAATTTAAAGATGTCACCTTTCAGGTGCTGACAGATGGCTGGTTTGTCTTACCATGAGGCTGTGTCAAAAGCAGCTCAGGTGCCAGGTAGTCTGGAGTCCCCAGGATGCGTTCACCTTCCACGGGGGCAGCTCCTCTCCTCACGCTCTTTGGAGTCCTGTACGGTGTGCCAGCATCTCCCCGAAGAGGGGTCTGAAAAGGTGGGACAAAGATTTCAGATGTCAAACAAAAACAGCTCAGAAACTCCCATCTCCAGGTTCAGTCATGGATGATACTGATACTTAACAATATAGTCATAATTGGTACTTCAGTTCAAGTCAAGAACAAGTCACAAAACACTCCCTGATAAGTATGTGTGAAAAGTGCTTCCATTGCTTTTTGTCAACAGTCTTGAAGCATAAAGATGCCTCCTCTTTGATAAACTTTTCCCTAAGTTCTTCCTTCAGTATCATATCCACAGCAGCTATCACTGTTTACATCAATCTTTGTAATAGGCTTGTAACTGGCACTTGACAGTATTCATATCAACATCACTTTTACCAGGATAAAAAAAGGAATAACAGGTACAATGCAGTTCCCAGCAGCTGAACAGCATTTAGACTGTCTTGGGAGGGGTGCAAGATATAAAAAGATTAAAAAATAATCAAAGACTTCCCATTACATTAGGAAACCTATAACTGCTCACAGAAAATACCACACTGCTCTAGAAGCAGAATGAGACAAAATAGCACAGGTTTTTTGAATCAGTTCACTGTAACAGCAAAGATTTCTGAGATGGACAGTCAATGCATGTTGAGCCAAAGGCAAACCAATGAACATAAAGCTAATGCTAAACTCTTACAGAAATTGTAATTTTGGCCACACAAGTGCAGCAAGTGAAGTCCTGTCAGTCTGTCAAAATTACCTTTGCTATCTCAAACTACTTGAGTTTTCCCTAAATTTACCACTGAAATAATTTCAGGTCCCTAGTGTCCAATGCATGCACAAAGTTTCTGCCTGTCTCCTTACCTACCTGATAGACCTGATATGGTCTTCCTTTCTGTAATGGAGTGATAGCTTTTGGGTAAGAGCCACTGCAAGCAGGTGAATGATCCATTATTTCTAAGGAAGCCATGCTACATGGCTCAGATACATTGGATATATTGATTGGACTATTGTAACTCCGAAAAACAACAGCATTTTTTTTTAACAGACTTAGTGCTTCCATCATCTTTTCTGAAGGGGAAGATACTGTGTCAAGGCAAGTTTCTTCCACGTGTTTCTGGTCATTATCCTTTTTCTGATGTAATGGCTTGCAGTCCTGGACTGCAAGTGCCTCCTCTTCGTTTTGTGAGGCATCTTGGGACTCTGGTGATGTTATGAGCGCACCTTCAGGTTTTGCTTCCTCAAAGGAGAGGTCTTTAACACTTTTGTCCAAATCTAAAAGCTGTTTTTCTAGATGGCTTTCTGTAACAGACATTTCAGGAAGTAGGTCAGAATCTGCACTGAGGACTCCTAAGGGTTTTTCATCATCAGTGCCTAGAAAGCTTGAGTTCATGTACTCCTTTCCATCATCCTTTCCGCAGTCTGCATCCAGATCACACAGTAGATTTTTGGCTATAGTTGGAGTAAGCAATCTTTCTGCTGTTTCCTGGTTACTAATAAAACTCTTAACTTCTTCCTTGCTTTGGCAGGTGTCACGTGGGCATCCATCATTACAAAGCATTAAGGATTGAATTTCTGTTGTCAAACCTGTCCCTGTGTTTGCTGGAAAGTCTAAGATCTGACAGCCACGTTTATATTCTGCATTGCTTTTTTTAACATAGTTAAGTTCCTGACAAGGACTAGTGTCAACTGATTCAAAGCTTCTTTTTACACCTGGCTTTTCAAACATTTCTTCCTTTTTGACAGGCTTATTCTGCCTTGAAGGTGACTGTTGTAGTCTGGAAGTCTGTGCTGTTTCATTAGTCATGTCTCTTTTATTTACAAAGACTTGTTCTTTCCAAATCTTATTTTCAGAAATACACTTTCTTACTATGCCCTTCACATCCAGAGTGCTCACAGGAGTATCTGCTATACCCAAACGTTCACTTCCCAACTGCTGCCTGCTGCCAGAATCATTGCTGACAATGGGAGAAATGGCAGACTCAAGTTCTTTTTTCTTTAGAACTTCAATACCTTTGCTATTTGGCAACAGAATATGTGAATGGAGAGCTGACCCACTGTTACTGGTTTTGCATGTTGCAGAATGAGGTTCATCTTCACTTTGCTGCAAAGGAGCACATTAAGTTTTGAGTATCAAGAAAAATACAATTACATCACTATATAAATGTTTATTTTTACTCTGTTATAACCTCCATAATGAAATGCAGATTTGCAAGCATTAACTCATTCCTTCTAACTACTACTAGTGAAAAACCATACTCCAAAATGCAAAAAAAATCAAAACCAAACTAAGGGTAACTTGCTAATTTGACTTCTTTTAAGAACATATAATAAGTTTGCTTATAGAATACAACAGAAAATGCTGTCTTTTTAAATGCCTAAGGATGAAAAAATAGAGCAACTGGAGCTGTATTTCTGATTTTATGTTAAGAAGTTAAGCTACAGAAGTTTTCAGTTTCCAAGAAAGTCCAAAGGAAAGAACCCCATCATACTATCCTGTGGTATATTACACTTCAGAGATGAAAAAAGCAAAATCTGATATTACTAATGTTTTGACAACACAAAACTAAAACCAAGGCCTAAGAAACAGACAGATACAGAATAATGAATTGTTTAAAATGTAAGTTGCTCTGTATGCTCTAAATAGGAATCATGGCAAGGAACTGCATAGCACAGCAGCATTTTCTTTTAGGTCTGTGCTTGTGCAAAATTTCATTAACCATTTAAAATAGGATAAAATATTTTAGGATAAAATATCATCAGCTATAATTATTGGTGTTAGGTTAGTTGATACAAAACCCTTCAGTAATAAAAACCTTTCAAGTTTAACAACTAGTAGAAGTTTGAAGTGTATTTTGTTTATTATTTTCCCAAGTTCTGTCTTTTAAAGAAATTTTTTTGTCTGCAATGCTGAGCAAATAAAGCTATAGGGATAAGGTCAGCCTTCAAACAGCCACTGCTCCCAGCAATGCCCACCTTGTGCAGGATAGGGCTAAACCAGAGATGGTCAGTGAAGCCTTCTCTTTCACTCCTTTGCTGCATGCTAAATAGCATTTGCTTTGCTGTTATATTGCATAGAACTAATATTTGTTTGAAGAAAAAGGTTATATTGGTTTGATCCAAATTCCTACTCAATATAAATTACAACCCCCACTGCTTCTACTCTAGGAAAGTTTCTCAACACTTGAAATAACTGAGGCAAGCAAGTAAGTAGAAGACATCTGCAACACTGCATACACAAGTACAAACCAATTTTAATTTGGAGCAGGAGGATAAAACAGTCCTGACCTCTATATCCTTCTCCCACCTGGGGCTGCTGCAGTTTTCTGATTCCACACTGGACAGGTATGTGTGAGACTGACTACTGACACTGTAGGTACCAAACCTTTTTCTTGACTGAAGCAAAGTAGGAGTTAAACTTCTTGCTGGCATCACAGGTGTTAATTGAGAATTATCGAGATCTTAAGAGAAAAAAAAATTCAAATGTTGATAGAAACAGGCAACATATACCGACTGACTTCACACTGTGATAAGCTTTCACATCAAAGGAAGCTATGGAAAGCTATGTGTGACAACAATTTCTCTTGTCGTCTTTCCTGCATAGTCAATTCACGCATTTTTTGAATCAGGGATGAAGAATGTAAAAGCAGTACAAACAAGAGCAGCAGAGTTGCCTTCTTTCTCATTTCAAGTTAGAAATTAGAAAGCAGCAAGATAAGACAATTTAAATGAAAACATGCATTGCTATATTTAACAGTTTTCAGTGAAAGTATGTCAAGAACTGACACTATTTCCATAAAGTGTTAAAGGGTGATTTTGAATTCAGGGGTCATGACTTGAAAAAATCCAACCAAACAAAACCACTGTAGAAGATGACATAAGTGATATAGCTGAAAACATGTCAGATGTAAAGCACTGAAGGAACAGTGGACAGCAGGACACTGACAGAATCACACCTTTTATGAAGTGAGTCCAAACTGCTCACATAAAATTAAAAGCCCACAACCTTACAGCTTGAGTATTCCTCAGCACAGGACCTGGTATACTCACGTGTTTTGAATAATTTAGTTGAAAGTGGGGTATTTTCCTTTTGGGCCATAGATACAGGAGAAACCACTCCATGCAGACTGTCAGATGATTGACTTGAATTGTGCTCTGGCACTTTCATTCCAACAGGAGGAGTATACTAACAAGGAGAAAGAAGCATAGTTAAAAGTTAGTGGAGTCTGAACAAATTCTCAGTCCAGGACTGAGAGTCTAACTTCACCCATTCTTTATCATGCCTGCATTGGAGCTTGGCCATGCCCATTTATAACTCAGCAATTCAAAATACAGTCCAAGGTAGTCACTTCAGAACTTCCAAGTACTCTAAACATATTCTAAGCCATTCCACCAGCTGGCAGAAGAGATGCAAGAATAGCATTATCATGCCTATTACTGAACTTAAGATAGTAAATAAACTAAAAGGACGCAGTACTTAAAAGACAGTGAAAATGACTTACAAAGCCCAGAGAACTGATAAGAGACAACAATTGTCCTGGAGTACGTGAGTAGTCCTGTTTTGGCTTTGCCATTGATGGGGTAGTAAGGATATCTATCATATTTATCTCTACAGAGAAAAAAACCAAACAGGTCAGGATTTCATTTTGATGTTACACAAAGGCAAAGTTGCAGACATTTACTTAAGTTTCATGAAGAGGAAGAAAAAATTTAGTCATACACTCAACAAATACACAAATGAAGCCACCAAACCCAATTGAAGACTTACTTGTACATTCTTACACAACACAAGGTGTTTCTTCCTATACATTAATAAACTTGTACATACAAAAATTGCAAAACTACCATTTCTTTTCCAACATACTATGCTGAAAGCACTGCATTTTCTAATTTGATATCAGCTTTGGTTTTTAAGCAGCTTATGATTTGTGGAATAGGATACTAAATTTGATTCCAAACCTGCCATCTCTCCAAAAGACATCTCAAAAAAGCTACAGAAGAATTTTTCATAGGTGAAAATTCACCCTTAGATTTTTTTTTTTTGCTCACTAGCAGTAAGTAGGTTTAAAATTTACATATAATGTTCAACTAGACACAATAACCTGTCCCATTAGAACATCAGTTAAAGCAGTATATCATAAAAAATACAGAACATTAGGATTTTCCTTTATATTCTTAAAACGGTGAATCAAACTCCAAAGACAACCCTGAATTTCTACATTCCTTTAACTATATAAAAAGGATGTACCCTCCAGCAACTGTCTCAAAAAACCTGAACTGGTGCTATGCAGTGTAAGTTTGGATGATCTGGGCAAGGAGATACAAACCTGTTCAGACACTGGCTATTCACCTTAAGACCTGCAGCCTGTGCCAGACAGTCACTGACTATTCAGCTGTATTTTCTCCTACTGGCAAAGAGAACGTTTCCACATGCCAAAGCACTGATCTAATCTTCTGTTATGAACTTAGCACCTCCCCCTGTTCCTCAAATTAATGTCTGGAATGCCCCTGTTAATTAATCGGAAATTAATATATACAAGGACTGAGAGACATGAACTGAAGGGAAAAAGTAGTCAGAGAAACAGGAACAATCCATAATTATTCATTCACCCATTGAAATCTCCTAGCAGACTTCAGAAAACTTTGAAATCCATATCCCTCCAAAGAAAGGGTCTAGATCAAATTTCATACACCCTTGTCCCAAAGATTAAATATTTTACCTTCTGAAGTGCAATGCAAAGAGCAGACCCCCTACCAGCACACAGCTTATCAGTACTTACCTATTAGAAATCAACTATTACTCCGGCAGTTGCACTCAATTAAAAGCTGCTCTCTACAGGGATGTAAAGCATTCAAGAATACGGAAATGTGAGGCAAAAATACATTTTAATACAATCAAAAATGTAGAGACAACTCTTACCTCTGTTCAAAGTAACTCTGGAAAGCCCAAAGTCTGTCAACTTTATATGTCCCTGATTAGAAATGAGCATATTGTCCGGCTTCAAATCCCTGAAAATATGAATATAGCTGAAGGCAGCAGAAAGAGCACTGAGCAACACTAAGAACTGACCAGAGACACTCAACACAAAACATTGGTTAGAGCTGTTCCACAGTAACACCTCTTAGCCAGCAGAAGATTCCAGTTTGAGGAACACACCAAAACAAATAAATATACTTAGCATTAAATATGGCACAAACATCTCAGGCTTTGTAAAAACAAGCATGCATGTCAAGAGTTGCATATTTCGTGTTTCAGCAGGCTCAACAAGTGTCCTTCACAAACAGCAGCATCATAACATTTACTGATGTGCAGCTCCCACAGGTGACAAGCAAACCTCTAGGAAAGGTTTCCATGTGTGTTCTCTGCAGCACTGCTGAATGCAAAAAGAACTCTCACTATGGGGAAGTCAGTGTTCCTGTGTCCTACAGGCACACGTGTGCAGTACCCAGAGGGTTCCTGAGCTCACACAGCTGCTGATGCACCACTGGACTGGGGAAGAGCTGGCAGGGAAAAGAGCAGTGTGTGTTTTTGTGTGCTCAGCACACATGCACAGATCTGATTTAGCCCTTGTTTCACAGCACTGCTGCAGTGCACAGATGCAAAAAGAGCTTCCAGGAGCTCTGGCAAATGAGGTACCTGTGGTAGCTGCCACAATGAAATGGGGATTGGTTATGTGTTAGAGTGAAAAAATTAAAAACCCAAACTACCCAATACTTGTTTGTAAGAAAAAAAAAAATTCACCTGTGGATTATTCCATGCCTATGAAGATAGTCAAGAGCCAATGCTGCTTCAGAAATATACTTAACAGCCATTTCTTCATCAAAATATCCATAAATATGGAGAAGAGATTTGACATCTCCACCAATAAGGTACTCCATTACCTGTCATTCAAGCATTTTAAATTTAAAATTTAAAACACATTTCAAAATTGCAAGTAGAATACAAAATAACTTTCACCCCTAGAAAAATATGATTTTAAGAAGCAGATAGAAGTACCTTTGTGCAAACCTCATTTCCCACATAATACTTTTCATTTGAATAAAATAACTAAAGTTTCAAGTAACAGGGGACATGAAACATTTTCTTTCTGTAGACTATTTGCTTATTTTATTTGCCTAGATTACTTTTTGAAGCTAATTAAAAAGCTGACTACAGCTTTTGAGACTTGACTACAGAAAATTTTCTATATTATAGAAATATTATAAACTTGTTTTAAATTTTATATATTTTAACTTATATTTATTTTATATCTATATCCATATATTGATCTATATTAGCTTAATATTGTATATTCCCATAGTATAGAAAATGAAGTGCAAAACATTCCTGTGAAACTCAAGGCCTGAAGCCAAATACCACCTGTTGTATACAAATCAAAGTCTCTCAATACTTTATCTTGTAATCATTTATACAATATATTAAATTCAGCTTTGTGAAATAAGTACAAATTGTCAAAAATGCATGCAGTGAGAGCTACTGTGCATTAAGACACATGAAAAAGAGTGCAAAAAGAATACAAACACCCAATAAACCATTATGCAGACACATTATGATGGCCCATGTGATATTCAAAATAAAACAAAAGTCAGCCAGGCTTCTGAAACTCACTCTTTGATGCCAAGAATGTATTTATGGGGTTTTGGTCAGGAAATCTCACCAGTACTTACATTCCAATACACAATATTCTTCCATACATATATACACACTCAGACATTGTTCTGGCATCTCCTTTACAAATCTTTCACCCTGAAGTCCTGTATTCCATGCACCAGTTCAGAGATTCCACAAAAAGAAACCTTTGTTTACACTCAAAATGCATTGCAGGAGTGCACAGCAACCTTGTCTCAGAATTTCATCAAGCTGTTTCCTGTGTGTGCTTACAGCAATCCACACAAATTGTGCCAGACCCTTTGCAGACAGTCTGAATCCTTATGTGGAGGCAGGATATAAACCCATACACAAGTCCTGCTGTGCTCCACAGTGCTCTGTGTGGACCAGCACTTAGCTTTGCCACTCAGTTATCATCTTGTCATGTAGGCCAACAACCATAATAAAATCTGAGTACAGGCAATAAGTAAAATAGATTTCCTTTAAATGAGCCATGGGCCGTCTTTCAGTCACTTGGATTCTGCTTGAACAGAATGCTTTCTTGTTTTCCCTAAGATTTCTACATATTTCTAAGACAGAGTAGCTACTAGAAAAGCTTCTCCTGTAACAGAGAGGAACGTGAGCAGAAAGAGCCCAAAGATATCCCAAAGAGGAAGGGAAATATTTTACTTGTTCTATCATTCTGAGAAAGATGTAAAAGTGACTAAGGAATACCATTACCAAAATGTTTTCAGATGTCACTGCAATTCACACTTAATTTTCAATACTACCATAAAACACCACAGCCATTTTTTTACTCACTAAATAGACGTTGTTTGCTGACTGAAGTGAGTAGTATAAGTGCACAATGAAAGGACTTTTACTGAGAGCCAATGCATCCCTCTCTGCCTGCACCTGGTGAACCATATTCTTGTTGATCATGTCTGCTTTTTTCATCACCTGCAAAGCAAAACAGAGCACAAAAATGCTTGAACCTCAAAATGCTCATAATAAAACCCTGCAGAGACATACAGCTCTGCAGAGCAACGCCTATTTTGCATGACTATTTTTACATTTCCTATTCTTTGTGTACTAGGCAGCTTGTTATAATCCTTTTATCACAAAGTCAGGTTTGCACAAATAATTGGTGAAGTTCTTACTAATGACAAGCTTAGATTTTAGTCCTTTGTGCAACAACGTAGAAAACGCAACAGGTTTTTGTTGGTTTGTTTTTTTCAAAATACATACTCATTAAGAACCTTCTCTATAATTTGTTCTCGTCTTGCCTCTCGGAGGCGGTGGTGGTGCTGCTCTCGCCCTCAGGCAGGCGCAGCAGCTGAGGGGGCTCAGTTATGGCAACAGTTTACAAGCGAGAAGCCAACAGCGCTCTGGCGCTTGGCAAGGTTTTTGTCATTACTTCCCCTTATTCAAAGCACTTATAAAAGGCAGCTGTTGTCATCAGAGATCCCCTGACCAAACCCCCCAGGACTTTAGCGAGGGGAGAGCGGGGCACGGCCGTGCGGGCAGCGCGTCCCGGGGCACCGGGTGTGCCCGAGCCGGGGCCGCACCCCGAGAGCTGGGGGGCTCATGTCGAGGCCAGGCCTCCCTGTCCCCTCGGGACGCCCCTTTCCCGCAGGGCGCTATTAACGCAGGGCGGCGGCAGCGCCGCGACCCCGGCGACCCCTCACCTTTACGGCGTAGAGCCGGCCCGCCTTGCGGCCCAGGTACACCTTCCCGAAGGCGCCGCGGCTGATGGGCTTCACGATGGTGAACTCCTCGATGGAGGGGGGCCGGGGGACCTCGACGCGCCTCGGGCCGGCGGCTGTGGCGGCGCTGGGGCCGGCGGCACCGCCGCGCTCCCCCTCAGGCGGCTCCGGGGCCATGGCGCGCCCGCCCGCAGCCCCGCCGCGATTCAAAGCGGCCCCGCCCGCCCGCGCCGTCACCAACGGCAGCGCCCGCTCTCGCGAGAGCCCGCGCGGCCGCCGCCGGCCATGGCGGGGCTGGCTGGGGAACGCAGCAGACACCGCCCGCTCCCGCTCCCGGCCTGTGCTCTGCCCGGAGCGTGCCCGTGGCAAACCACCGCACCTCTGAGCTGGCTGGCCGCTGCTCCGTTGGTCACTAAAGTTTCCTGTTTGGCAGCACGTTGTAACTCGCTATGAGCAGGTACTCCCCCCTCATTCCCATGGGAGGCTTGAAGGTGTAGGAATTCAACAGAGCTTGGAGTGAGGCGTTAAGGAATTGGAAGATACTGTTTATTTAGAAATAAACAGCTGACTTTGGGCCCACGTTACCATTTTCTCACATGTTTCACTCACATTTAAGTTCAAGAAACATTTAGACAACACTCTAGGGCACATGGTGTGATTGTTGTGGTGTCCTGTGCAGGGACAGGAGTTGGACTCAATGATCCTGATGCGTCCTTTTCAACTCAAGAATATTCTATGTTTCTATAGTTGTCTCACACTTGTATACTTGGTATCTCCAAGAGCTATATCCAAATGGCACAGCCAGGAGGGCTTATGTGCAGGAGAACACACCCTGTCCAGTTCTCACTATTGCTGTTCATCCCTCACTGCCTCTTAGCATTCTCTGGGTTGGTGATGGCAAACTGCTCCCTGGGCAGGTCTATACTGATCAGGAGTTAAGATCAATGTAACCTCTTGCTTCCCACCAATTCTTGATTACTTCATCTGCTCTTTATCTTAGGCAGGGCTGTTCCACAATTTGTTTCCTTATTTTATCTCCATGGCTACATTCTGCCTCCCCCTTGTGACAGCCGGGGCATGGTGGCATTTACAGTGTGCTCTGACCTAGCTGCCATCCTCCTGTTCCCAGAGCACAGGCCTTCTGCTCTGTTTACACTGCACAGCCCTCAGTGTTTACCAGTTTTACAGCTCTCAGCTGTGTTCTAGGTCACTTTTTTAACCCTTGCCTTACTGCTTTTATGTTGCTTTCACATAGACATTGCTGTTCATGTTTCATTCACACCGGTTGTAGTTGTTCTGCTGCAGGCTGTGCATCAGCTAAGAGGTCAGTGCAGAACAGTGGGTCTCCTTTCACACAGTAGTCATTAGGCCCTTGTATTGCTCCAAGATACATCTCTTATAATCTGACCCTGCTTAGGGAGGCCTTGCTTGTACTTGTGAAGGAGAGCTGCTATCCCACAGATCCTAGCAATATGTGCAGTTTAAAGAGCAAATGTAGAAAACATGTTTTGAATTAGCTTTTGTAATGGTATTAACTATAATGTATCATTGTCTCCATGTGTCATTTAACTCTGCAACGTTAGTTTAGGTGTGTCTCACCAGTTGCAATGCCAGTGGAAAAACCCAGCTGAGAGAAGGGGGAGGTTGCTTTTTGTGCTGGCATCCTGTGCAGACATCAGGTTATGCCAGCAGTGACAGTGCATCAGGAGCGTGTATTCTGCTACAGCCTGAGCTCATTGGAGAGAGGGTAACACCTTCTCTCTCTTCCCTTGAGGCACCATGAGCCGTTGTACAGCTACGTGCAAAAGTGCTTCATGGGATGGATCCAGGTGCATGTTCATCACCTATTAGGTTTTTTTGCTGTTGTCAGGTGAGGTTTCTGCCACATCAGCAAGCTAAGCTACATGACTTTGATCACGAGTGCTAGTGAAAAACAGAAGAGATGTACACAAAGGCAGGGGGAGGCAGCACTGTGGCTGCGCTCATCCCCAGCAGTGTAAGTTGGTGTGGGGTAGCACTTTCAGTGAAGACCAGTGGTCAGGTGAAAGAAAGAAAACACTAATAAACCCGCAAAATAATTGGCTTTACAGAAGTCCAGATAAATGATACCTGCAGCCCTTCCCTTATCGACTGATGTAGTTACTCCATCATGGGGGGTCACTAGGTTGGTCAGAGAGGATTTTCCCCTTGGTGAAGCTGTGCTGGCTGTCTCCAGTCACCTCCCTATCCTCCATTTCTTTAGAAACATCATACACTTGGCTAATCTTTTGTTTCAAGGAAAAGCAAAGACAATCCCAAGACAAATGGGCTGTCTGGACAAGAGCCACCAGGAGTGAAGTCAGAACTGAGCAGTAACTGGAGGAAGATAATTCTGGCAGGGGAGACCTTGACCACCAACTCATTGACCATCTACTCAAAATGCACCCCAGACTTAAATGGAAGGAAGAACTGCACCTGCAGACTGATTAGCATGAGAAACGAGATCTATAGCTAGCAAATAGGGGGTTGAATTCTCATTAATAAAAGACTTATGAAATTTGTGACCCATGAATGTTGATGCCTTTGTTAAAATGTATAGTGTCAGGCTTTGATGACTGGTGAGCCAGCTTTTCGTGGGTTACCACCTATGTCCCTACTCTGTGCAAACTAGAATAAAAACTGGAAATACCTCGGCTGGGTGTGTGCATTAGCGCTGCGCGCCTGTTAACGAGCCCGCGTTGGGGACAACACCCGGGGGCGATGACGCCGAGCAGGGGCAGCTCCCTCCGGCAGCTGCACTGGCCCCGGGTGAGAGCGACCCACCCGCGGGGCCCTGCCCGCCCCTCTGCCCGGGCACTCCCGGCCGCGCCCGCTCCGCTCTTCCGCCCCCGGCGCGAGGCGGCGGCTGCGCGGGGCAGCTGCGGCGGCCCGGAAGCGCTTTGGGCTCCC